>JACTOM010000934.1:348604-473205 GCA_015832385.1 Elymnias hypermnestra | reverse complement strand
TATGGCAGAAGAATCACAAAAGTAAAATAAATGCGGTAGAGATGAGAGCGTTGAGAAGCATGAGTGGATTAAAACTGAGTGACAGAGTGAGAAATAGTGTGATAAGAGAACGTTGTGGTATAAAAGAAGACGTAGTGACTAAAATTGAAAAAGGTATGCTTAGATGGTTTGGGCATGTAGAGAGAATGAGTGAAAGGAGACTGACAAAAAGGATTTATGAGTCAAGAGTGAATGCGAAAGTTGAAAGGGGAAGACCAAGGCGAGACTTCATGGACCAAATCCAGGACATTTTAAATAAGGGCCAGGTCAAGAGTACTCTAAACCGACGTACTTGTATGAAAGGTTAAATGAGAATGAAAGAAGCATAGGAGATATGCAATGATCGTGGCAAGTGGAAGGACGTGGTCTCTGCCTTCCTCTATGGGAATGAGGCGTGATGCTATGTATGTATGTATGAATCTTTGCTAATTTTAAGTCCGAGACTTGCAAAGCTAATAAATATTTAGCTCCTAATTGGACGTAATTATAACTAAATATATAACCTGTATACCTATGCTTACAAAACTTATTTTTATTATATATTATCGACTGTAAAAGAGATACTTTTTAACGAGTTTCAATAAGGTGTCCGCAAAACAAAGCCTTCAAAGTCTTCAATGTTTAAATACAAGGACAAAAAGGAAACTAATGTTCACGGGACCTTCCCAAGAGGTTAAACCTCGGCAACTATCAGTTTGGTATATTTTAAGACACAGCAAGTCCCCATGTGACATAAATAAAATCAACTTTCGTTAGCAGAGGAACGGCGTATACATAACATTACGAATTCAGAAAATGTTTCTCCTCACTAAAAGTTATAAAACCAGATTTTTTTACTTGTGTTCTATAGGTCGGACAAGCATAGAGTTCAGTTGATATTAAGTGAATCCTCTCGGTCACCCTTTTGCCTGTTAAAAAGGCTAAGATTTATTGCCAAACCTTTTCCACCATAACTACCTAATAAATGTTCGAATACTCATTTACAATTAAGAATCATGTCCTCAAATACAATTGAAAATAAAAAATATAAATCATTTGGAATTTAGATTAATTTTCTTTGATTATCCCCAAAGCGAATTTCAACCATATTATAATTGTGATGCGGAGTTTCTCTTTTGTAGCCGTTTTAAACGGTTCAATGACTGAACAATTTATTCTCAACCACGGGCGAAATGAGGGCAAAAAATATCGCGTGTTTTCTTACTGCTGCTATGCCATTAATTACCGAATTCGAATCAATTATTTTTTTAAACCAAAGCTAGATTGCCATTTGCTGAAGATTCTCACAAAGAGTTTTATCATAATAACGCAATTGCAATTTCGTTATACATTTCATAACCGTTAACAGATTTTTAAGGTATTGTCGTGTACTTCAATGATAATTGCATTGTTATATTAAATTGTTTGTGTTATGAAATAAATTTCACTGTTCCAATTGATGATGAATACAAGTAGTTTAGTAGATTGTGACATCTATTTAAATTGTCGGATTATTGATTTTTTATTGCTGCCAAGATAGCAATTGTTTATGATCTTACCTGATACTAAATGATACTACTGTCTAAGAAGGAAAGTGTTAATTTTCCTCTTAATTGTTTTTATGCAACAAACTATCGAAACGCAAACTTTTTGCTTGGTCACTATCATAACCCTCCACCAGACTTAGACAAATTAAAAATATAATATTTGCTAGAGAGGTCGACAAAAATATGCATATAAAAATTAAGGGGCATTTCACATTCTGTGGACTGCCTCACTGGTCTAGTGGTTAGCATGTTCGACTACAGACATGAGGTCCTGGGTTCGAGTCCCGGGTCGGGCTAATCCAAAAATGGATATTGAGTTTTCTATTAAGATTTTCTCAATATTTGCCCGAAGTTGGGAATTTGGCGGTGTGATCCACCCCCGTGCCTCGGAGAGCACGTTAAGCCGTCGGTTCTGCGCCCGATCCATCTCCGGTTGTGTCGGATTACCGTCAAATCGGACTATGAGAGTGAAGGAATAGAGACTGCACTTGTGTACTAATGCCCGCCAATCCGCAGTGGAGCAGCGTGGTAACCACCACTCTATGCTCTAAAAACCCTCTCTCATATGAAAGAGGAGGCCTGTGCCCAGCAGTGGGACGTTAATGTGCTGCTACTCACATTCAGTAGAAGCCAATACATTAATTGCGTGCTGAAGTAATTGCATAAAAATTTTAACAGGAGTTTTGATAATCTTCTATGGCCTAAGATATAGATAATATTTATCCTCTTACCTGTAAGTCATTTTATTCAATGGTTAACATTTATTTTCAAGTATAATTTGTAGTAATACTACTTTGTTAGCATTTGATAAGTAATAATAAGCAAGTTAGCTGTACGAAACGGAATTGTACTTACAGTATCGGTATGAAAGGGAAACTTATATATACCCATCGAAAGGCAGAAATTTGAGTATCTCGGCGGTGTACCTAAGTGCCATAGTATCGGCTTCTTCAATTTATAATGATGGGCAAAGTTGAGGGTAAAAGGCGTGCAGAACGCAGGAAAAGTCTTGACTGCGGAGTATACGTGATTGGTCAGGAATAAAGTAAACCACCTGTTTCGTCTTGCTAAGAGTAGGAAGAAATTCCAAATATTAGTGACCGAACTTCAATAAAAATGAAGAGCCAGTTATAGGAGAAGAAGAAGTCACCCAATGCATGGATGGTGAAAGCCAAACCCACACAATAAGTAAACCACGATATGCAATTTTAAATTTTTAGAACTTTACAATTAAATATTAAAATATCTATGTGTTTTGTGTTCCAAAATTAATTTTGAGCATTTATGAAACGAAAGATGTTTAAAATAAATATGCTAGAAAACTTTTTTTTAAGAAAGAATTTTAGAAATAGACATGATTACGTGACGTGATCTATTGTATGTAATCAATGTCTTTGAGAATCTAGTATTATACAATTTTTGTATCCCTTAAGGCTACCTATGTTTTAATAGAATATAGCATGATTAAATTATGTAGAGTACTCTTGACCTGACCCTTATTTAAAATGTCCTGGATTTGGTCCAGGAACGTTCGCCTTGGTGTTCCCCTTCCAACTTTCGCATTCACTCTTGACTCATAAATCCTTTTTGTCAGTCTCCTTTCATTCATTCTCTCTACATGCCCAAACCATCTAAGCATACCTTTCTCAATTTTAGTCACTACGTCTTCTTTTATACCACAACGTTCTCTTATCACACTATTTCTCACTCTGTCACTCAGTTTTAATCCACTCATGCTTCTCAACGCTCTCATCTCTACCGCATTTATTTTACTTTTGTGATTCTTCTGCCATACCCAACTTTCACTACCATACATAAGTGTTGGCACCAACACTCCAGCATGCACTGCCAGTCTAGCCCTTTGAGACACCATCTGGCTATTCATAAAAGCATGCAGAGCACCATTTACCATATTCCCTGCATTCACTCTCCTTTCGATATCACTTTCACATGTTCCATCTTTTGTAAATTTAGATCCCAAGTATACAAATTCTTTCACCTCTTCCACTTGTTCCCCATCTATCAAAATATTGCCATTCATCATAGATTCATCTCGTTCAAAAAGCATAACTTTCGTTTTGTTTACATTCACTTTCATTCCTTTCCCTTTCAAAGCTTCATTCATAATATTTAGCATCTCCTGTAGCTCATTAGCGGATGACGCAAGTATTACTTGATCATCAGCGTAGAGTAAACATTTGATGAGTAATTCATTCATTCTTAACCCATACATACTTTCTTTTAAATCTGTCAAACATTTATCCATGAATAGGTTGAACAGCCATGGTGACGACGAACTTGTATGAAAGGTTTAATGAGAATGAAAGAAGCGAAGGAGATATGCAAGGATCGTGGCAAGTGGAAGGATATTGTCTTTGCCTACCCCTATGGGAATGAGGCGTGATGTTATGTATGTATGTAAATTATGTAGCTGTAGGTTCAATCTAGCGTTCCAACCTCGATGAAGTTTAATTATTAAAACTTTACTTCCTTAAGTAAGTCTTAATTGATACTGTTGGTATTAGTTACATTTTAACCAAATAATTTATTATGAGGTTTGTAAGAAAAATATATCAAAATGAGACTTTATTTAAAAATAACATAAAAAAAAATAGTAACACCTTATTTCAGGGTGAAGAAGGTAGATAAATTATTGTCGGGTTCAGCATACGCATTTTTAATAAGACCCGAATCACTTTTGGGTTTACCTCCACATAGTTCTAAAAAATATGTTAAAAACGTTTTATTACAAAAAACATAATATAATGTTGAGGATTATTTAAGCGACAAAGATCTTTGATCTCGATTCCAGTTAGTAACCTAGAAAACAATATTTATTAATGGAGTAACTGCTGAGTTTCTTGCCGGTTTCTTCTCAGCGGTATCAACTTGCCGAACCGGTAGTAGATTTATTATCAACAAACAGACAACTGGCGATTTCAAAATGCTTCTCTCTTTGAATAAAGAATTTTTTGATTTTCATTCATAGGAAGCTGTACAATTTTCGAATAAGTGTTTGATATGTTTTTCCTCAGCTTATAATTACCAATAAAATCGAAGTGTTTATTAATAAAGCCAATACACAATCTGTTTGAGGGCTGTAAACACCCATTTCGATAAGGTGAAACTATGTTTGGTAATAAAAGATTGCTTGAGTTTTATATTTTGTCGAGAAATAAAGAATGTTTCACCGTTTTTGATTAGTAAGGTAAAAAGGTTAATTAGACAATTTATAATGTACTATACCTATTTTGGTATGCCATATAAATAGATATACCAAGCGTTATTAGACTTAAGCAGAAAGAAAGCATGGATTATGTTACTTGTGGATATATATGTTTTTTCACTACCTAATAGTTATATAATTAATACGAACAATACAACTTTTGTAATAGTGAATCTCATCTGAATACTAATAGATTTAGATAATAGAACATTAAACATTTATAAAGTCATATCTATGAATTAATTTAAACTTTAGAACACATATTGAAGCAGTACGGTTTATAGTACAAATATTCACGTCTGTTAGTAACTAGTTAGTAGTAATGAAGTTCTCATTAGCATAGTTGATTGAGATCACTGAATGGTATTTTAATGGTAGAGTGAGCACGGCAATGTTGTACAGAAATTTAATTGGAAATTATGTATTTGATTCATAAAATGTTATTCAATCGCCTATTACGTCCCATAGCTGGGGATAGTTCGCTTTGCCTTTAAAATCGAAGGTTTAGAATTAGTTATTTTATTTTTAAATTTTATTTTTACAATTCACAACCCTTATAAAACTTACATAAAATCGAATTAAAATTACTTAAGGCCTATTACATTTGTTTATTATACTAATAAGCGCATGAGAGATTGTGCGTGGATGTGTGTGTGCTTTTGTGCGTGTGTGAGTCAGAGAGAGAGAGAGTGTGTGTGAGTGAATCTGGAATAGGTGTCATGTTATGAATAAAATAAAAATACAAGCTACCTATTGACTATTTAAATTCGTATAATTTTATTAATTCTTTTTTAAACTGTAGATTGTTGTTGGGGAAGGTATCGACCTCCACGTAAGATCTGTTATAATTTTTTTCATCCAAGTACTTTACAATGTCAGCACTAGGAATATTAAGACCATTCAAGCTGTAACTGCCATTGCAATATATATTATAGATTTTTTACAAGTGAATAACATTAATAATCTATTGCCAACATTTATGTACATTCTGTTTTGATTGTAGTAATTGTAAAGCCTGACAAGATTTGATTGCAAATTTTTACAATCTTACATTTCGATCGAATTATCGTATATTTTTTTGTGTAAATTTACCATATAACGAACTGAGACTTTTCCTTTCTTCGCTTCACAACCGCAGCTTAACAGGTTGTGCGCCTTCGGAATCAGAAATTAGCCATTCACTCATGAGATATTGTAGTGCACGTATGTGTGAGCATATATTTATAATCTCAGACATATGTGCACTCTCTATTATTTCACTCTCATTGTCCGACGCGATCGGAGACGTGTAGAACCGACGGGGATGTAACACGTTACCAAACTCCCACTTTGGAAATTTCTCAACAAAAAACAATAGGTTACAGGAAAATTATTTTAGGCTAATTGGGTTTTGTTCTCCATGTATCTTTTCCCCGAGAATGTCTACGGATTCAACCGGGATCGATCAGGCTACTATTAAAAAGAAATTGATGTGTCCAAAAAAGCTATTATAAATATAATTTATTAAAATCAAATATTCTTTTTTTTATATTGCTGACTGTTTTTAGCGCTTGACTGTGATCTCACCTGATGGTAAAAGGCGATATACCCTTTACGGTTACTACACAGCATCGTACCGGAACATAAATATCTTTGCCTGGCGGTACGTCCTTGCTGGTAGGGTGGTAACTAGCCACGACCGAAGCCTCCCACCAAACCAAACTCAGACAAGTTAGTAAATACACTTTTCTAAATTCCCCTACCGGAGATTGAGACCCGGGGCCTCTGCTAGTAAGGCGCACTAGCAGCACTATGTCATCGAGGCTGTCAAAATTATAAATAAAATAAATATTCTCCTGCAACACTCCTACTACAGCGTACCTAGGTTTTATCCACCAAAATTTTTTAATCGGAAAGCTCTATGTTAAATTTCAAGCATCATTAATGATGAATTAAGTTTATTTATAATGAAAAATAAGTATCGGTCGTGCGAGTTTTGTAGCAAGAAGTTCATGTAACCAAACAAGTTATTATGAATAAACTAGTTTCCACATTCAAATATTATTACGAAATACCCCCGGTTTTTCAGGGTTTATTCAATACTATTTTATTGAAAGGGCAGTAATAAATTTTAAACAACATCAAGCAAAGCTTTCTATAAAGAGACAAAGTATATCTTATTCCCGTGTCTAAACAATTCAAAGTTAAATGACTAGTATTCATAATGAAACATTTAAACTGATTAAATTATTAGTATCAAAAGCTAAGTCAGGTTCTCGATATTAAACATTCACTTTCTTTTTATCTTTTTAGCTTTAATTGTTCAAACTTTATGAATACAAGTTATTCAAGATTTTTAAAATGCTTTGTAAAGTTGTTGATATAACGACTTTTTTCTTTTTCTCAGGAAAAATTACTTTCGGTGAAAAATGTCGATCGTTTGTGACTTTAAAGAACAGTATTTAAGATAAATTTTGTGTTATTAGTGCTATTTATTAAACATCTTAAAAATTTTTATGTAAGAGAATTTGCTAAAAGTTTAATTGAGTTTTGAATTCAGAATAATTAAAATTATATTGCTCTATTTATATTAATTACCATGAAAACGGAACTGGTTTCAACGTAAAGTGTTTTAATTCATTATATATAGTTATTATTAATTTAATTTGCTGTATCAAGATCAAAAATTGGATTGTATGACAAATTTTTATTGCTATATGTTAAATTCGTGGTATCTTTTTTACCCTCCCTTATATAGTTATTACAGAAAATATTACAAATTTATAAAACATTGCACACCTTTAATACAATATTTTCGCATATTGATATATTGTATGGTAACATTTTCTACAATTAATAGGCAAAAATATGTACTTCTATCATTTTACCTGAAACTTGCCTTTGGCGGCGTCGCTGGCACAGTGGTGCGAGTACTCGCCTTGCTAGCGAAGGCCCCGGGCTTGATCCCTGGTAGGGCCTTTCTCTGGTCTGGCGGAAAGCTTCGACCGTGGTTAGTTACCACTCTAGCAAAGACGTACCGCCAAAAACAAAGAGATTTGTGTTCTGGTACAATGCTATGTAGAAATCGTCAGGGGTATATGGCCTCTTACCCAGATTAGCGCGCTTCCATCTTAGACTATATCATCACTTGCCATCAGGTGAGATCACAGTCAAGGGCTTAACTGTAAACAATAAAAAACCTCAATGTCATAGAGAAACAAATATGTTATTGAGAAAACAGCTAAGTGCTGTTCAAGATTGATCAGAGATAATAATTTTTTGTTTTCGAAATACGTATTTTAAAATCTGATTAAATAGACATAAAACAGTAAGTAAGCAGCAACCGATTAACGTCGCAATGCTGGGCACATGTCTCCTCTGCGAAGGAAAGAGGGTTTTAGGGGATAGACCCACCACGCTACTTCACTAGGGGCTGACAGACTGCTTATCACTAAAATTAATCACTGAATGTGCAGTTTTCCTCATAATGTTTGCTTTTACCGTAAACTAAACTAGCTAAATTGCCTCTCCCCAAACTAGCGTGTTTCTATATTAAACTGTATCATCACTTATCATCGGGTGATATGACATTTAAGCGCTACCATGTCAGTAATAAAAATGAAACACCCTAATTCAAAAAGTCAGTTGCACTTTTTAAAAAACAAATGATATACTAAATTTGGTAAAATAAAATTGAATTGTTTTATTTAGAACGAAGAAGAAAGAAAATAACGTTATTCGGCGCATAGGTACAATTATATAAATGAATATACATCCATGAAAAATATTTAATGTAAAATCGTCTATTCACAACATAAAAGGGATATTTAATAACTATTTGTCAAAATCAATTATCAATTCATGAACAAAAACATGAGATTTTAAAATACTCAATTGAATAGTTATACGAGTATTATTTAGAAAATTATATAATATAATTTATAAAATATTACATAATATGTTTTAAGAATAAATATAATATAATAACGATTTTTCTCAAAACAATATGTTTTAACAAACATTACTAAATGTTGAAATGATTAATTGAGAAATCTTACACTATTATCATAAATTAAGATTTTTAGTTCTATAGTATTCATTCAAATTACCATACTTTTCAATATAAATCATTTTCTTATAAGAATATAGTCGTTATAATAATATATAACCTAAGTTTTGCAAGCTTATATAATAAAAAGTTGAATATATAGTAGTTGTAGATCACGAAATGTTACATTAGCGTTATCTTGAAGAGATATTCAATAATAATTCATGACAGACATAGTGCTATTAAATCCTAATAAATAATTAACTTAACTTACTTCGTGGTGTATTAACATTAGTAGCAGATCCGACCACGCATTGTGCTGGCTCAATTTGATATTATTTGTATACTTGGAATTGTGTTTCTGTTAGAAAAAGTACTATTTATTACGCCTTTTCAAAATTATCTTAGCTTTTATCTAGGCCGAATGATTTAGATGCGATTTTCACAGATAAACTGATGTTATAGCAATTTATTTCATATTTCTTTCTATATGTTTAAATACAAAGATATACTTTCATGTAGATTTTTCAATTGGCGCCAACTGTTAAAAATATTGAAAGCTTTTCTGCGTCTCATTACACTGTACATTATTGAAGTCGAGACTAATTAGTCTATGCCTTTCTAATAATAGGTATATATAGATTAAAAAACGAAATAAAATGTTATAATGGGTAAATTATATTTTCGTAAAATTGTTAAAGATACATGTTTAAAGATGATGTTTATGTTTTTGAAATGAAGCTTCTTTAGGCGGATGAGGGTATAATTTTGACGTATAAAACGCGTGATTATTTATGCTAATTCGATTGAAGGTTAATTGGTTTTAATATTTACAAACAACACGTGGCACTTTAACTTGCCACTCGTTTATTTTATATACTGTTTTAAACAAAATATAAAATAAAAATATTTCATAAATTCTCTTTTCCAAATTTTAAATTCAAAAACAACATTTAAATAATGATTTCTAATATTGACATAAAATACGTGGCATTTTTATTTAAAATTCTTCATTTGAGATTTCATTAAATTATTTGTATTAATTTTAAAGGCTTTTAATATTTTAATGACTCAATGAAATTCCTAACATATCTTTCTTTTTCCCCTCTAAGTCTCAGTAATGTAAAGTTTTATATTTGTATAAATATAAACAAGATTTAAAAAATAGTTTGCCACAAAAGTTTCACTTCTGTCATGTGATTTTTGTACGCACGCACTTTTTTATTGTTGTGAAGTTTTCATAACGAGTTCAACTTGTGATTATATAGTTCCACATGATAAAAATCATACCACCATCCTGTTAAAAGTACATTGCTGCTAACCAATTATGGATCCTAATTAACGATTTTAGAACCAAATCCAAGGGGACATTTTGCAACGCCTTCTGTCATTTCTTTACAACGTTATATGACAGTGGTTATTTGTTATTTAGAGGCACGGGATAACAGAAATATGGTACGGATGAAATCCCGAGCACAAACCTGAAATTTAATAATTCCTGAAGCTTATAGTTGTTTCTGTAAATAATGCAAAATGAACTGAATATTTTTCCAGCACGGGTTGTTTCGTAGACCAACTTTATCACATTTAAGTAAATTAAGGTTTTATAAATTTAAATTACCGTTTCATTAAGTTTAAGCGTGCAGTTGCATTTTGGACAGCGTCCAGGAAACAACACATGGAATTTTTGTGTGAGTAATATGGGAGTGTTATTATATCATTTATCTATAATATTGTAACCGGGAAAGTAAGTCTGTCTTTTTATTTATTTTTAACCCGTTCAACCAATATAGTAAAATTTTGATATATTGATATTTATGAACTTGGCGTTTTACTCTATGACGCAATAACCTGGTAATTTACTTAGTAGTAGTATCTAAATAGCATCGTAAGATAACACAATGTCTATATATCTGGTAGTTCAGAGCCAGAGAAATCAGAGAATACTAGTTTCTACACTTGTCCTGTCGGGAATCGAACCCGGATCCTCTGCTAGCTGGAAGAATACACAATTTTTATATAACTGGTAGTAAGCCCTGGCCGAAGCCTCCCACTAGTTCAGAGCTAGAGAAATCAGAGAATACTAGTTTCTGCATTTGTCTTACTGGGAATGAAACCCGGATCCTCGGTTAGTCGGAAGAAAATCGAATTTATATTTAGCAGGTAGTATATACGAGTACGCCAGGGCCGAGGCCACCCACTAGTCCAGACCTAGAGAAATTAGGAAATACTCTTTTCGGCATTCTTCCTGCCGGAAATCGTAT
This sequence comes from Elymnias hypermnestra, assembly GCA_015832385.1. Taxonomy (NCBI): domain Eukaryota; kingdom Metazoa; phylum Arthropoda; class Insecta; order Lepidoptera; family Nymphalidae; genus Elymnias; species Elymnias hypermnestra. The sequence continues at coordinate 462,123 of JACTOM010000934.1, read as the reverse complement.
TCGGATCCTCTGCTAACAAAGAGAGTACTCGCAACATTTTACTGGTGCATTACGTGAGACTGTTATTATTAAAGCTTGAATGTAGAAAGTTTTATATTTGTATTTTTGCATACCTGTAATTCTTAGAATTCATTCCAGAAATATTTATGTAATTACTAGTTTACCCGGGAAACGTTATTCTGCCATGTAAATTTCAAATATATGTTAATACAGAACTAATAAAATAAAGAATAGAATGTGGCGGTAAAAAGGTGAAAAATTCGACCTATTCTCATAGCTGAATAATATTAAAAAAAGCATTGAAATCCCGTTATATATGAGATTTCACTGATAAATAAAAGTAATCGCTTTATAGCGCTGTTATCTTTTTGTCGGTTAGTGTGTAATCGAATTGAATGAAATTTTAAGTTAAAAAGTAACAACCGAAGAGTTGTTACGCTCGAACGTGTTTTTTTAGTCGCGCTTTTTTGTTTTTAAACTATGCGAGTTGCGATTTCGTTCTGACTGGAAGTTAAATTTTGAATAAAAATTCTACAAATCCTAATCAAAAAGCCATTAGCTTTATCCACTGTGAGTTAGGAAAGGTAGTGTTTTTATTGGCGTATTCTACTACAATATATAAAGGTGATCTTATAGCCTGGCTCTTTAAATGGCAGACAGGTTAACACTTTACTGTCATCCCACTAAATGCCTAATGATTATGTAGTCTAAGGAACATTAACCTGATAAGAGTTAATTTATTTATTAATTCTACACTACTGATTTTCTTTTTGCTTGGTATCATGCTTTTGCTGATAAGATAGTAATGCTAATGGTAGATTAGTTTATACATACAACACTTTACATAATGACAATATAGCTAATATATTTGGGGACACACTACTTATATTTAAAAGGAACCTTGCACTTAGTTTAGTTAAGTTCTAATAATTAAATATATTTTCTTTTTATACTGTTTTCGTCATAATATTGTAATTTTCTTTTTATAATTTCATCACTTTGTAATAGTAGTCTGCATATTGTAACGGACTCGTCCGTACATAAATAATTATATTTATGGATTTTTCATACATATATAAAAAGAGTATAAAAATATATATTATTTATTAATTATAAAATAAAATTAATATATTAAGATGATTAAATAAACAAATAATTACAAAATATTATTAAAGTCGGATTCACGTATTGAACCGCGCGGATCGTCACGACAGCCTCCGCGCATATACGAGTATAGGGAGTGGTGAGCGGCGCGAAGCGACGCGGCACGGAGATGTCGCGAATGTATGACTGCATGTATTGTAAGAGATTATGCGCCTAGCGAATAGAGGGACCGAATTTAAATATTAAAACAATATTTAAATTATAATTAAATATTATAAATAAAATAATAAATGTCATACATTACTACTGGGGCGATACACATATTAGTTGAGTTTATCTTGACTATTTCGAACGAGCGTGCTTCGGCATGCCTACAGTTGGTGTTGCGATCCTACCTTTCACTAGGAGAGGTTGGGGTTCGACTCCAGCTTATTATGGTGTCTTAAATGATACTTTATGGAGGTGACTCTATGAAGTAGTGTAAGACATCGTACTGAATATTACTTTGGTGCGTACTGGGGTCGTCTTGGGTTTCAGGCCTGTATTGATTTCGATCTTTATAGCGAGCCTCGCTCAAGGGCTTCCCCAGGCTGTTCGTCGTTAGGGCGGGGTTTCAGGCCTGTGGCCATTGTGTTACAGCGAGCCTCGCTCCACCTTGACGGCAGACAATCAAAGTTACTGTAGTTGTTTTGGGTGATACGGGTTGTGTTTCAGGCCTGTTGTAGCCTCGGCTATGGCAGTGAGCCTCGCATAACTTTGGACGCCTAGGACTCTAGAGTAGTGCTGGTACAATGTGGTTTCTGAAATCGAATTAATTTNATTTATTTATTTATTTATTTATTTATTTATTTATTTATTTATTTATTTATTTATTTATTTATTGATCATTTAACAGTCATCCGTGAGATGACTGTTTTTATTTTATTAAAACAAAAACTACTGATCCAATGGATATTATTTAACATATAATTAATGTTCCCTGAAATTACTATTTGTAATGCCTTATGGTTATAATATATAATATTAAGATTATCAAATTTCACATTCTCTTTACCTCTGACGCTATAAAGTATTTGGATTACTATGAATACAACATATTAATGGGTTCTAACTAGCTGGACGATCATACATGGCCAAATAAATGTATTTATAATACTCCAACGAAGCCTTTAAACTATGCCAGATGCGAGAAGATGGTTTATGTATATTTTTATATATGAAAAAAAAAATTATATTAAGTATTGATGAGTGAGGTCGATACAGTTACAATATGCACTTTTTTTATTTTATATCGTCTTTATTTCCTTTAATTAGAATATTACTCGCCTTGTGTTAACGTAAATATATATTTTTTACCATGTAGCCAGTAATAAGTTCTGTTGGAAAGCTAATAAATAAATAAACAAATAAAGTAGATGACTGATCGGGCTAGTTCAGTCTAAATGAATTAAAAAATAAAATTTCATATATGGAATGAAATCTAAAGCTTTGGACAAAGCTCTTAAAATATTGCCAAAGAAAATATATTATAATATTAATATATAACGAAACTTTAAAAACAATCTGTGACCACAATATCAACGGATATTGTGACGACAAAAAATTAGCGGTGCTTTATGTAACGAGACAAATACTTGCACCATTATGTTAACGAAGCTGACATTTTTTATTGCTGTCAGGTGCTAGACCGTATCACACCAGATGGTAAGTGATGATACAACATAATATGGAAGTACGCTGATCTGATTAGTGACAATTTACATCTTACACAGCATCGTACCGAAAATTAAATTTCTTTGTTGTTCCTACCAGACCAGACTCAGACATAATATAAAATGCTAGTGCTACTGGTGATCGAACCTGGAACCTCTGCTAGCAAAGTATGTACTCGCAACACTGCACCATTGAGGTCATGGTATAATACCGTTATATAGTCTTTTGCTTTCACATTTTATAGATTTTCAGATAACTGATATTTTTGCATAATATAATTGAAATAGTACAAAATGTTATCAGAAAAGATGACTATAAGGTTATTTAAATAGGTATATCAACCAAATTCTGAATTGATCGTTAATACGGGCATGCGAAGGATAACATTAAATTTTCATTAAAGCGTACGGAAATTTATTTAACCTTAAGGATAAATTCATGCATATGGAATGCCTTTCCCTTTTTACGCCGGAAAATGTCTCTTATATGAAAGAAATGCACGAGTATTTTTAACCACGGCTCTTAGATGCCGCCTGTGAAATTACTGTTGAGGTAAAGTAGGCATTAAATTTTACAGCTAAATTAGAAGTACTCTGAGTTTTAATCAATTACCCAAAGTAACTTTTACTTCATTTTCTTAACTCATTTAACAGTTAATTCTTACGTGATTTTCCCGCGTAAAATACCCCTCATACCTAATCCTAATATTTAACACACACATATATATATATATATATATATATATACGATGTAGAAAGCGTTATATAAATGCTGGTAATATTCTTATCCTAATTTACCTGAATGTTTTAATAATAACCGTTGACCACCGTATGAGAAACTATTAAAAATTACCAGATTTGTTTATTTTCTAAGTAATTACGTATCATTGTGTAAACATATACGAAAACCATTCATACGTGTTTAAAATGCCAACACTTTTAAGAAAAAAACGTGAATAAACCTCGTTTAACATAAGAAATAAAAATAAAATTGTTACAAATTGTATTGGGCTACATAAAATTTATAATTTACTTTCCCAGAAGGCGTTTTAGAGATGCCCTTTCATAAATTTAAGAAGTAGATTAAATGCAAGCTCCATAGAGAATGTGAAAGACTACTTACATGATAAATTGTCGTGAGAATGAACGAATCACTTTAACTTGAATAAAATAGATTGAATACAAAAGAATACCCGACTGAGTCTGTCTTGGGTTCTTCTCAGAATAGAGTGCGTGACTTTAAATCGTTATTTAATATCATCATCAGTCGTGCTTTACGAAATGACTAGATTAGACAATTCAAGTGCTGTTTAATCAGATTGAAATCAGATTTAAATTTCCATGTTTAACAATTATACTTAGTTGTTTTGGTCATATTTTACCTATTCTTCTTATTTTACTGGACATATCAGTGTGACATGGATAGTATTCATGAAAATCACACATATCTCATTTCTTTATCAGCTAAATGCGGACTCAAAGAACCGCTTAAAGGATTTCTTGTGAAAGAACCGAAGCACTGACGATAGTAAATCTTTATTTCAGTTGAATATAGTGCGGAACGTTTTATGTTTGTGCAAAATGCTATTCGCCATTTGGTCTTTGTAGAATTTCTCAGCATCGTAAAATATGTTACCTACTTAACTATTCAATTTCAGTTAGTTATAGCGAATTCTTTTATAATTCAGAAACCTTATATTTATATTTGTGTTTGTGATTCTTTATTAGTAGGTAGAATCTTGTCTTATTTTAGGGCGAAGAAGGTTCAGAAATCATTTGCTGGGTTGAGCATATTCGTTTTTAATAAGAAACTCGAATCATTTTTGGGTTTGCCTCCACATAGTTATAAAAAATAAGTTAAAAACGTCCTATTACAAAAGGCATGTTATAATGTTGAAGATTATTTAAGCGACAAAGATGTTTGGACTTGATTCCGTTTGCACATGAAAGCTAAACACATTGTAACGTACAAAAACTATGTTGAAAGAAGTAACCGTTGAGTTTCTTGCCGGTTTCTTCTCAGCGGAATCAACCGGTGGTAGATTTGTTACTATCGGGCAGACTACTGACAATTTAAAAGTGCTTTTGAGCCTACTTGATTAAAGAATATTTTGATTTTGATATCGAGTTAATTTAGTGGTCTAGAATGTTTTTTTGTTTTTTTACTCAGACAATTGATGAGCCGTAAGTCTATTATTCAATTCACACTATTAAACTCTTTCTCTCTTTCTCTCTCTGTCTATATATATATATAATTAATGTTTTCATATAATTCAAATTTTATATAGTTACTAAAACAATTTATTATTTAATAATAATAAAATAGTTTTATTAACTATAATTTAATTTGGCGAAATATTTTGCATCGCCGTCTATTAAAATTACATATAAAAAATTTCTTTAACGAAATGAGATTAACAAATTCGTTCTAGATAACGCAGCAATAGACTTGCTTATATATTGCTAACAAAATAAGTCTTCCGGCAAGACTTTAACAATTATATAGCAACACAAAACATTGACTTTTTTAACGTCCTGTTATCACTTATCGATAAATTCAGGTTTATATACAATTACATAATTAAGAGATATAATAAGATTTTATTTGTCATTTTTTGAATAACAAGTTAATCAGCAAATATAGAGGTACACATTGACAAAGGCAACTAACCACATGACCTGATTGTGATGATATAGTTTAAGATAAGAAATATGTCGTTTTTTTTCAGTTAAGATATGTATTTATGAAGCTATAGATTCATTTAGCTTTACTGACATGATAATGCTAATAAAACGTTTCAATAATATGATTTTTGCGTCCCATAAGCAAAGGTATCATTAGTACTGTCGTCTGTCTTCGTTTTCGGGAGCGGTCTTATAATACCTTGTATAAATATTATTTTAAGCGCTCTGTGTGAGGTTAATGTCATTATACACTGAAATATTTCTAGACTGCATTGCACAGGTGCTTGGCGGAACAAATATGATACTAGCCTGGGAGTATAAATCGATCTAAATAATTCCGATGGTCCATTGCCAGAATACGCAAATTAGAAAAATTCTTTTCTAAATTTCTTTATCGCTGAAACGATATTCGTCAGAATTTTCTTACAAAGTAATTCAATTCTCAAATTTGCGACATTTATTTTATTATTAACTGCCTACTTCAAACCCGCACAAAAACGTTAAACTAGTTATTTTTAACAAATATTTATTTGAATTTTACGAGATATAAAGGCGCATAGTAGATAAAATAAAAATTCAGCACCAACAAAAAGCCGACCTTGATCGGATCAAAGTTTACGATTTCCTTTATTTCCTACATGTTACGGAGCTAAAAGTCACTTTCATGCACCTTAAATAATGTACATTTTGCTCAGCATACGAGTTCTGTTTGTATGTTACATAATAAATTCTTCATTTCCTCGACATATTTTAACAAGCTGTCTTTCGTTACTACACACATTTTTTGGTATTCCTTTAGTTTTATTAAATCCTTTATAGAATGTTGGTATTCATTGTTACATAATAACAAATAAATGGATTTTATAAACGCCTTTGATTGCATAGAAATGTACGGTCTATACAATAATATCGCATAATAGGTTTCTCTTTGCTTTATATTCCTTTGTAGAATGACATTTTCATACATTAAGTAAAATACACACAGATCCTTTATATTACGATATGGCAATTAGCTTATTTATATGCATAATAATTAATATTAATAATATTTGGTTGCTCTATAGTATTAAATAATGATCTAGCCTTATACACAAATAAGTAATCTACTTAAATTGTTACTACTTAAACTTACCTAAGTCTAGAGTCTAATGACTATGCTTTTACTCTTCATCATTTTCTTGCCCTTATCCCACTAGGTGGGGTCGGTACAGCATGTTTACTTTCGCCACTTCACTCTATCCGCTGTCATTTCTTCATTCAGACCCCTTACACACATATACTCTTTCACACAGTTTATCACACTTTTTTTGGTCGCCCTCTCCCAGCCCTGCTGCTTACTATCATATGTAGGGCACTCTTGCATACATGGCTATCCTCCCTTCTTCTACATGACTATCCTTCTCATGACATGTCTATATGCTTTTACTCTTATTATTTTTTCTTTTATTATATACGATTATAGAACTGCCTCATTGGCCTAGTGGTTAGCATGTTCGGCTACAGGCATGAGGTCCTGGGTTCGAGTCCCGGGTCGGGGCAATTCAAAAATCATATTGAGTTTTCTATTAAGATTTTCTCAGTATTTGCCCGAGGTTGGGAAGTTGGCGGAGTGATCCACCCCCGTGCCTCGGAGAGCACGTTAAGTGCTCGGTCCTGCGCTTGATCTCTCTCCGGTCGTGTTGGATTCCCGTCACATCGGACTATGAGAGTGAAGGAATAGAGAGTTCACTATAAATATTCACAAGAGATATAACGAAATTTTAAATTTCAATCTAAAGAAAATTGTAGCGACCCTTATAACTTGACCTGCGACTGGTAGTTCATACTTTAATATACCAATGATACCCACAAATATCTCTATACTGTTTTTATTTTTATCAAGCTAAAAATTACTGGAGGGATTTAAACATTCTTTCATTACCTACTTGAAATCAAATACTTTTCAATATCTGCAGAGTATTTTTAAATTTGCTAATGTCGAACATTGTACGCAAATGATGTTATGAATGTGTTTTAGATATATATTCGTTGTAAAGTAAAATCTGTGTATTGATTAAATTATGAATGTAAGTGTGTATCTAATAATTTGAAAGGAAGTAATTAAAAACTAAGTGAAATAAAACTTTTATATTAACGAAAATAAATCTAGTCCGACTTAGTAGACTTTCCACGGCCACGAGATCGGTATCTACGCGGATGAAATCACGGGGCATTGATAGTTTTATATAAGAATGTTTATGCAAAGGTAAGCATTGAAATATGAGTGAATATAATTTTGGCTGTCGTGCGGCTGGCAAGTTTTCAATCGTCGAACAGTCGCACTGTCGCGAGTTCGATCGCCGCTAGCGACACACTTACCACCCAAAAATACATTATGCTTGTGAAATGATGACCGCTGGAATTTTATAAATCCGCTTCAACATCTTATGTGAATATGAATAACTGTTGCCAATTCAACGCTCTAATATTGGCTTTATTATTCCTTGTGTGTTAATTTCTCTTTTTTTAATATTTATCTATATGTCGGAGAATAAGAGAGAGAGAAGGAAGCATAAAGCGCGTAGGGCCCGCCGCCGACATGGTCATTAGTGGTCTCCATAATTTCATACTGTTTGTGGGTAATGTTGGTGCAATTAATTAACTCAGATAATAATGTTCAATCACTAAATGTCTCGGATATCAATTTACACAAACTCAATAATAATAGCTAGGAACGCGACAATTTCAATAGTCGATCGCTCTGGCGGACCGTCACCTGAGAACTACGGAGAGACGCACGCTGGACTGCCACTTATCGACTATGCGCCACGCCGATAGACAGATGGCGCCAGCATTCCACAGACTATTGCACATGAAAAACTGTACACCTTTTTATGTAAGAGGAGTATGAAAATTCTCACATTTATAGTTAATATAGACAAGGAGTGCAGAAAGCTAATAATTTTTAAAATTCTATATTAAAGATTCATTAAATCAATAAATAAATTGTTACACACGCTTCCATGTATTTGACACACAAACGCACTCTTTTGTTTATTTTTAATTTGTGGTCAAATTGAATATAGATGAATATTTGTCAGATATTTAGCAAAGGATGAAAGAGATTTTATAAAAAAAATTTCGTTTATAGAGAACTTTGGTGTCGTTAACTAGTTATTTTTTTATTATTTTTGTACTAATATATATAATAAAACTTTACTTAGGGTTTATATTACAGTAAGGTACGAAGGGAGGTGAAGACACTGGCTATACAGGTCTACCTATTACAAGTGTCAAAGCAGCCTTTCATTTTTAACAATAATTTAATGTTACTTATATTGTCACAAGAAATTGATATTGAGTTTTCTATTAAGATTTTCTCAATATTTGCCCGAAGTTGGGAAGTTGGCGGTGTGGTCCACTCCCGTGCCTCGGAGAGCACGTTAAGCCGCCGGTCCTGTGCCTGATCTCTCTCCGGTAGTGTCGGATTCCCGTCACATCGGACTATGAAAGTGAAGGAATAGAGAGTGCCCTTGTGTACTATGCCTGCCAATCCGCAGTGGAGCAGCGTGGTGGGTCTATGCTCCAAAAACCCTCTCTCATATGAGTGAGGAGGCCTGTGCCCAGCAGTGGGACGTTAATGGGCTGCTACTTACTTTTACTTATATTGTCACATTGTCTTATATGTTTTTTTTACTTATGTTATGGCATGTTAGTTTTGTTTCAGTAAATTTACTTTCATAGCTTTTGTCAATTCAACGGTAATTTTTTCCATAGAATCCTAATTTATGATTCAAATTAATAAGAAACACTTTATGAAATCTTAGACGGGCACCAATTCTCAGAGCTTAATATAGAAATTTATGAGATTAATTAGTTGTAGTTTAAAATTAAAAACACTGTGGTAATACTACGAGTATACAGTCTGACAGCAATTCTGGGGTATAACTGGCCTGTCAATGCGTGATGGAACAACATGATGGATATAAATTCTAAACTTTAAAATAAGCTTTAATAGAATATTTTTTAATGAGCCTTTTTGTACAGTATCCATTTAATAATAATCGATATAATCAGCACATTCAAGATAATTTTGTATTTCAGTAATCATTTATTGTGGATATAATAATAACAAGGTGGACCGACGACATAAAGAGGGTCGCTGGTAGCCGCTGGAGCCAGGCGGCACAAGATCGGGCCTTGTGGACGTCATTACGTGAGACCTATGTCCAGCAGTGGACGTCCATCGGTTGAAGCGACGACGACGATGACGACGACGACGAATCATTTATTCACAATATGATATTTCCGTTACTGATATAGCGTATTATTTATAGCAACACACTGATCCAACAGAAGTATGAAAATATCTCGATTAACATGTAGTGTTTAATGAAATATGTTTTATTTTTCATATTTACTACAAAATCCCGAGAATAAATATTACCAATACTTTACTTTGTTAAATTAGAAAATATGTTATTAAATCTTTAGTGCACGCAAAAGAAAACATTAAGAAGTTATACAAAAAAGAAGCGTAGGACGTTACTTGGTATTATCGCTTGAAGCGATCTCTTTCAAACAACCCTTAGAAATTTTATCTTAGTAATACAATATAAAAGCCACCTAATGTTGGATCACGTACAGTATATAGTTTCGTAGTTGCCTAAAATGCGTAATCCGTGTAGTCATAGAAATATAAAAGTCCAAATTACAGCGTACAAAATAATCTTAAACATGTAAACATTACAAAACGAGTCTTTGACAAATCATTCATTTTATTATTTAGAGGGGTAAGAAGCTCGATTAAAATTGCTGTATACATCCATTTTATATTCATTTTATTTAAAAATAAAAATTTTAACAAAAAAAAGACCCCCTTCAAAACAAACTTCTTAATATATGAATATGCTCTAAAAAGTAAGAAATATTTGCGTATTCTTTTATAGTGTTCTTCGTATTCTTATATTCGGAGTCGGTGTCAGCCAAGGCAGGTATCCCACAGGTCTACTTGGCAGCTCCTGCGTCTCTCCCACCTATAGCTATATATGTAGTTACAACCTACAGCTATATATGAAGGTACCTCGGCTAACACCGACTCTAAATATAAGAATACGAAGAACACTATAAAATAATACGCAATTATGTCTTACTTTTTAGAGCATATTAATATATTTATAAGTCTGTTTTGAGGGCGGTTCTTTTTTTGTTAAAATTTTTATTTATTTTTTGATTTTTAGTGAATCTGAAGTAAACTTGTTGCAATGCAGCAACAAACGTAAGCTCATTGCTATTTGATTACAGACACTTATATAGTCTGCTATAAACCGCACCCTTACTGTAAGCCGTTGAGGAGATCCATTGATCTTCATATTTAACTACGACTAGCACTTGACCCTACCGAAGTTACGGTAGGCAACTCAAATATCTGGATAGCCTTTAGAAGATTTTGCCAAGTATCGTTCATTTGCTCATAAGAATTGAAGAGTTCCGTCACTTGTTCATGGAATCCACCATTAGAACCTAACCAAACTTTCACAAAACAACCCTTGAAGTATATCCATTCCAATAAAAAAAGAATCATTGAAATCGGTTGGCGTGATCTTGAGTTATTCGTCCATTTGTCGCGCACATGCTTAATGCAAATTTAACACTTATCCGGTTTTCTCATAGATGCCATCATCAGAACTGGATTAACCGAGTACGAGCACCACCATTCATTTAAAAAAAATCATCAAGATCCATCCACCCAGTCGGGAGATATGAGGTAACAAACATTAAAAATAAAAAATACAGACGAATTAATAACCTCCTCCTTTTTTTAAGTCGGTAAAAAAAATAAGTAACAATCTATTAACGTCCCACTATAGGGCACAGACCTCATCACTCATACAATAAGGTTTTTAGAGCATAGACCCACCCCGTATAAAGATATAAAGATTTCGTCACAACGTTTTTCTTTGCCGAAAAGGACAGTGAGGGTTTGGAACTCAAAACATCTTTAATCGAGTAGGCCTGTTATAGCACCTTTGAATCGTCAAATATATAATTTTCCACACACTAATTCTAATGGGCGACTGATGACAGTATTAAAGAACGTCTTAAAATCTAAAGTTACGAGGGTTCGGAGCCCACAACAAACTCATCGATTATTTTGTTTTTTTTACCATGATCATTACAATATCATATTAGTTTATATTTAAATTCAAGTTAGAGCAGTTCGTTTACTCCCACGCGTTTCTATCGTCTAAGTAATCTTGCAAGTTAAAGTATGATTTTTCAAACAATTTTCCTTTAACAAAGACTTTGAATTTATTTTAGGGATATCTCTACAACGTCTTCTGGGAATTTATTATAGAAACGTATACAGTTACCCTTAAATGAGTTGTTAAAGTTATTCAGCCTACTAGAATTCATAACAAGTTTATTTTTATTTCTTAAGTTATATGAGGTACATTCTTTCTTTTTATTAAAAGAGTCAATATTTTTATGTACGTACGTAAGTTTTTTATTCTATATACGCAGTGAACTGTCATTATGGTAACTGTTATGAATTTTGTTGGCTTGGCTTGGACCCACATTGTAAATCGAACAATCAAATACTTAATATTTATTTATAACGATAAAGTTAGTACTACCTGCCCGCGACTTCTCTAAATAAGAATCCACGCTTATGACCACTAGGCGATATTTCATTTCATATCTATACTTATTATAACAACGTTTCCTTTAAGCATTTAGTTTCTAGTTTGATTGTTGTTTAGGAGTAATTCTTAGGATTCTATTTAAACTATATTCTTTTTATTTGCTAAAAAAAACTGGTATGATGTCCTATACCTATAGTCATACTACGTACAGGGTAAGTAGTCCTGAACGTCCTGGGGTTACAGACAAGATTACATTCTATAGTTAAAATGTATAGAAAGTGAAGTGTATTCTATAGATAAATTTCATATGGATATGTCACGTGATCTCATGAACAAATTGTAGTGCTCGACGTAGCGTTATCGTACTTAGAATGTCATCTTGACGAAGGGGGCTGGTAATTAAAAAGCCCCACTTTTTAAAAGCATCGTAATGTCATAGGTCCTTGGCAAATGTGTAAAATTTCTTTTTATTTTATTGTTGACAGTTTAGCGCTTGACTGTGATCCTACCTGATGGTAAGTGGTTCTACAGTCTAAGATGGAAGCGCCTTTATCTGGTAAGAGGCGATATACCGCATATGATTTCTACTCAGCAGCGTACCGGAACATAAATCTCTTTGGCGGTACATCTCTGCTGGTAGGGTGGTAACTCCCACCAGTCCAGACTCAGAAAAATTAGAATACAATTTCCTAAATTCATCCTAACGGGGATCGAATAGGCCTCTGCTGGCAAAGCGAATACTCGCACCATTGCGCCAGCGAGGCCGTTAAAATTTCACATTAATCCCAAAAATCTAATTTTAAGATTTTGTTACACACATACGATGGTCTCGCTGGGGCAGTAGTGCGAGTACTCGTTTTGCTAGCAAAGGCCCTGGGTTCAATTCCCAACAGGACGATTTAGGAAATTGCATTTTCTTATTTGTGGGAGTCTGGCTTCGTGGGAGGCTTCGGCTATGACTAGTTACCACCCTACCAGCAAAGATGTACCATGTACCAAACAAAGAGATTTGTGTTCTGGTGCGATGCTGTGTAGAAACCATAGATCTTAGATTGTATCATCACTTACCAGCAGATAAGATTTCAGTCAAGCGCTAACCTGCCAGTAACAATATAAAATAGAGGTGAAACTAATATACGCATGTTAGTTACACTTATTGTATATTAGGTATTTTAGATATTAAAATCAATTTGTTTTAATATAACAGTAGAATTGTATGAATATTCGTACTTGTTTGCTATTAATACAACACCTGCGGTTGGGCGCGTTAATTGGTCTTTCTCTTTGTAACTGTATCAATTTGCATTTCCCATTGATGCTTATTTTCTTATTCGTGTAATGCAGAGTACTACTATTAACATTTATTTATAATGGAAATGACATTTAAAATGTATGATACGTAAATTAGTTACATATAAATTCAATGCATGTTAAATGAAAACTTAAAAAATTAAAGATAAAACGGTACTTGAAAATTGACGAGGACCCAGGCTATCTCATAACACGGAGGTATATATACCACAATCTTAATCTTTTAATCAGACTTAGACAAATTCGGAAATGCCCTTTTATTCATTTTTTTAAAACTATATATGTTAAAACTAAACAAATACGATCTAGGTTTATTTGCGCTATGGAAATAGGTGCAATAAAGTCAGCGCGGCTGCAAAATAAAAGTAATACATATTACCTAATTCAATTATAACTATTACCAAATATATATATAAAATAATAATATAATAAATATCATATTGACCGGAATGTATTGCAATGTCTTTTGATTGTTTTTTGGCANTGTGGATGTGAGGTAACTTAAATAATAAGGCAAACAACTTTGTGTGTGTGTGTGTGTGTGTATGTGTGTGTGTATGTGTGTGTATGTGTGAGTGTGTGTGTGTGTGTGTGTGTGTGTGTGTGTGTGTGTGTGTGTGTGTGTGTGTGTGTGTGTGTGTGTGTGTGTGTGTGGGTGTAAGTGTGTGTCTGTGTTTTTTATAGCCTTGATATGCAAACGAGCTTGCGGGCCACCTGTTGTTGAGCGCTGGAATTCCAAGAGTTTCTCGCAATCTATCAGGATTGCTTGATTGGTTTGTGAGAGTAAGCACTATCTCATAATTGTTTTACATCTAAATTTAGATAAGGAATGTTTATTTAAGGCCTTGTTTATTATATTTGAATGGTAATGATGAATTGTGTCCAAGCTGTAGTTTCTATGGACTAGATAGGCAGTATTTCTTTGTGTATGCTGCCAGGAGATCCAATACGGTGATGTAAGTATTTTGTAAAAACCTCCGATAACTATATAAAGTAAGGTCATGCTCGGCATTTGTTTCAATGCTACGCAAAGTCACCTTCTATACGTTAATTATACTGTGGTTAAAAACACCGGCGTAAGAATAGAGATAATGAGAGGGAGTTAAATACAACCTAACAAATTTTATTTTGTAATATAAAATAGAGTAAAACGATTTATATTACAATATTTTAATACATGAAATCAGACTAATTGTAATAATGGTAGAGACTTGCTGTATTTACTAACTTCAACTAGTTAGCTGACCTGACCGGGGAAGTACAAAGTATGATAGTGAGAAGCTTTTATTATATTCATATTTAACTGAAGCTTGACTGTAAATCCATGTCATAATCAATCACCGCTAAATAACTGAAATATATTCAAAATTTTAAACCCGGACTTAAAAGTTAATAAAAACCTACGAGACAGAACGGCAGTAAGTTGTACGCAAACAAGTTATAAGTTTGTAAGGTTTTCCACTTAATTACGGAACTTTTGCAAACTCTGACTGAATCTTTCTTATATTCAAATTCCATATTAACAAAAAATCCAATCATTACCTTGTAAATCCATACTACTAGGTTACACTCTTCCTATATATTCGTTAGTTAAATTTAATTAATTAGCAACCATATTTGCGACAAAATTTCAGAGCGCCATCTATCTGAACATAAACGTAAAATGTTAAAATGTCTCCCAGCAAAAGCCAAATTGAAGGTCTACGGAGCCTACGTCCGCTCTAGACTGAGGTATGCGGCCCCTATCTGGTATTTCTTCTGCTCAGGATACCAGAGAAAGAGGCTGCAGATCCAGCAGAACAGTAGGCACGTGCATACGTCTGATAGTAGCAGCTCCGAGGTACGTCAGGAATGGCGTTATCCATCGGGATACCATGACGCCCACCATGGAGGTGTTCGTTCGCCAGCTTGTGAGGAGTATATTCCGCCTGGCGGATAACTCTCCCCACACACACCTCCACGTCATTGCCAGACAGTGCCAAAGAACGGCAAACACTGGGCGTTCTCTCATGAACTCCTGTTGTCACCACCACCAGACGTAGGTGATAACGCGGTAGCACTGACATCATCCGGACCAGAGCCGTCTAGGAATTGACCAGGATGGACCCGCTGGTGTCGCTGGCGAGATCCAGCCCGTTCGAAATACAGGCAAAAAAGAATAGTGGGTATTTACTAAATGTGCAAGGAAAAATGCCCGTGCAATGAGACCTTGCCTCGAGGCCCTAACCCCGCAGAATGCTGCAATGAACCCAGCGACGAAGATTTCTCTCTATGTAATGAATATCAAGAGCTCACGTATTAATAATAGTAGTAATAATTAGGAATTGTGTATTTTTTTAGACAATTTATTACAGAACAAAGATTGAATGTCATTATCGTTTTATTTCTTAGTAAAAAGGCTTTAAATACCTCAAACCAGTGTCTATGTCTACATATAACAAAGTTTTAACAACAAAAAGCTTAGAAAAAAGCCTTATTAATAGGCAAGTCAAATCATAAAGTTTTCAGACTGTAAATTTTCTTGTTTTGTTATAAAAGAAGTTCTTCGAAACTTCAACTGTTCGACAAGTAATGTTTGGTTAATATCTTTTTATATTATAGAATGTTCGTTTCGTTTAATTAACCTTTTTAGAAGTAACTTCTGTCTGGCGGGTTGGTTGTTGGTGCACATATAAATCACAATGTTACCGTTGTAAAATTATACATGGAATTGCATATGCAAATTAAGCGTTTAGATAGGACGCAGAGTAAGTGTCTGCTCTTAGATTAAATGTATAACCTGTTACGATCTCGTAATGGAAATATTGCTGTAAAGTTAAAACAAAAAGTTCTTTAAATTTAACATCTACTTAGCATTTTATGGCGTTACAAGCTAAGAATTTGTTTCTATTTTTATACATACAAAGATTTACAGTGAAAACAAAATCGTAAAAGTTGCTCATTTCATCTTATTAAATTGAAACCATAAAGTACGAATTTAGAAAGGTCAATGTATACATTCTCTAATGACGTCTATGGACTTCACTTTTCAGCATGGAAATTTTCCATCGTCTTTGGTTTTTACATGAAATGTTATTGAAACACGAGCATTGAAGTGTAAATGTAGCAATAATTTTTGAATGGATGGTCTGAGTTTAAGTGGCTTATATTACAAAATTTACATTAAGAAATCATAAATATTGCATTAATGTTAGTGTTGTTAGAATGTTAAAAGCATTTTATTTATCACTTCTGTGTACACAAATAATGTTTGTTAAATAGGTTAAATATGATTTTACTATACAGTACGTTTTACATACTATTACTTTTGTCTACTTATGTATATGTCATAGACTAATAATTTTAAGTATCGCCGAATATGATTATCATTGTCCATTTGTTAAGGATGATGAAGAGTCTAAATATTTTTAATTATTTTAAGCAGCGATCTTACGTAAACTGTAGAGTTCCCACACAATTTTGTGTTATCAGGCTTGGAGTGAATACCTTTATAGCTAAATTTAGTCCGCCTAAATGGATAAACCAATCATGATATATTTATAAAGGAAGTGTATTGTCAGATTATAAATTATTCAATCAAGTAATAGATAAACTAATTCTCACATAACATGCTTTCTTAAATTTTCTTTCTAATCCACTTTTCTCAATTATATCCTACATAATGTTAATATTTTATTTCTATCATTTAGTTATTTTGTATAGCAAATGGTAAGCTCCATTTGGACTAGCTTGCTTATTCCAAATGTATATAAATTGTTTTTTGCAGAGAAACTTCTTTAGGCGCATGAGGGTAAAATTTTTATGGATGAAACGTATGATTAGCGCTGCGCAGATGTGCAGCATTTTTTAGGCTAATTCGTTTGAAGGTTAGGGCATTTTAATAATAACAAATAACATGTGGCATTTTAATTCGCCACTCGTCATTTAATATTTTTAGTACTAAAATACTATTTTTCATAAAATATAGATTTAAAGTATTTCATAAATTCTTCTTTTCTAGATTTTAAATTCAAAAACATGATCTAATGAATAATATCTAAAATTGACAAAAACACGTGGCATTTGAGGTTTCAATAAATTATTTGTATAAATTTTCGACTCATTTAAATGACAATTAAATTTATTAAACTCCTAACATATCTTCCTTATCCCCTCCCTTTACGTCTCGGAAATCTAAGGTTTCAGATTTGTATGGTATTTCTACAAATAATTCCGATTTTTCACTGAAACATTATCTTCAGAATAAATTTATTTTTTTCTAAACACGTTCTTAATAATTGCAGCTTGGATTTTCTTCCATCATATATAAATATTAAATGTATCATAAAATATATGATAAAATATTAGCTGTTCCCGGAGAAATCTCCCGCATTGTCCCGTGGAGATTACGATGGGTAAATTCGTTATTTTTTGAATATAATACTCATATCCACCTGAAGGCACACCGAAACATCCCTTTACAAAATTATGATAAAAATGTTTCGACTTGATTCTAGTTGCACACGGATGCAAGACACATTGTACAACAATATATATAAAAGAGAAACCGCAAACTTTCTTGCCGATTTTTTCTCAGCGGAATTAACACGGTGGTAGATTTTATACCAACGGACAGACTATTGAACATTTAAAAGTGCTTTTGAATCTACTTGAATAAAGTATATTTTTGCATTACTATTAAAACTACATCCCCCCGCTTTTTCAAGATATACGGGTTCGGCTTTCCTTATAATGCTTTCCATGCATTTCTATTCAGAGCGTCTTTATTTAAACTTAAATATTTCATGTCGCTATGGACACTCGTCATCAACCTGGTAAACAGCCTACCGCGTTTTCTTTTCCTTATATCCATAGAAAGAAATTTTTTATCAGACCTGCTCATTATTTGACAATACGATCTCAATCGCAATTCAGACTTTAAAACTTCCTCTGACGTATAGTTTCATTATTACGATAATAAAAGAAAAAAATTAAAAGAGCGTGCGTACAAAGTACACATGTCAGAAGTGAAACTTCTTAGGCAAACTAATTTTTAAGTCTTGGTTATATAGATATACAAATGTAAAACTTTCGATTTCCAAAATTTAAGAGGGAGGGAAAAATGTTAGGAATTTACTTGTCATTTAGAGCTACGAAAATTAATACAAATAATTAATTGAAATTAAAAATGACGAATTGCTAATAAAAATGTCACGTGTTTCTTATCAATATTAGAAATTATTGAATAAATTTCGTTTTGGGATTAAAATTTAAAAAAGAGAATTTAAGACGTAGTTTATTAAAAAAAATATTATATTAAATGACGACTGGCAAATAAAAATGCCACATGTTATTTGTAAATATTAAAGCTACTTAACCTTCAAAGGAATTAGCATAAAAACCACTGCACATCTTTTTGACGCTAATCACGCGTTTCATCCGTAAAAATTTTACCCTCATGCGCCTAAAGAAGTTTCACTTCAAAACCATGTTATTTTTACACTGTTTCAAGTATTTGTGGACGGTGTCACAGGCGTGTGCTAGTGATCTATTATACATGTTGTGTATGTGTTTAAATTTAACGCGCCTGCCGGCATGTGCCCGGCATCCACAGTGGTATCCGCGACCGCTTTGCGACGCCGGCGCCGGCCTGAAGGAAAACGGAAAACCAGCTAACAGCACGCCCTAATTCTTGTTTCACCGGGTTTCAAAGTAGGTCAATTTCGTGACTTATAAGTTTTATTTTTTGTTGTATAACACACTATGTCCTTCATCGAAAGATTCACAAAAAACGGTGCCATTCCCGTTGTAAAATTATTGAATACACCAGTACATGAAATCTAGAATTTTATTTCATATTACTAAATGAAAACTATACACAGAATTGGAAGTGAAAGTGTAGCACGTGCTATATATATGAAGTAATAATAAACGGTGTTTGCGTTCTCTTGTAGATACAAGATAGCAGGTAGGTTAGTGATATTTTATTAGAACAGCAGAAGTAATAGCAAATATAAAATAATTTTCTTCTTCTAGACTTTATTTTATTCGTTAAACTGTGATCCATCAATGGACCTTTCACGAAATACGTCAATAAAAAATAAAAAAAAAACCTTTCCACACTTTCTTTTAGTTGTCTCAGGGGATCTTTCCAAACTTATTTTTATTTCAAAGATGAATTAGTTTTTAAACAGTAATTGATAACCAATATTTAACCTTTCCAGGCACACTTGCGAATATTTGCAATTTATTAGGTTTGGTATTTGGCCAATACTGATAGATGTCTTTAACAATATACTTTGGGTGACATTATTTAAACGTGTTTATTAATTTTATCCTTTAACTTTTGTGTATTAAAAATACTTCCCTGGAGACAATGTCAATAAGTAACATAGCGTTAAATTAATTAATTTAAGATCTAAACAATTTTTTTATAGAAATAAATCACCCGGCAATTTCACCTCCAATAAAATGCTACACGGCATTCTATAATAAAAATGCGGAGTACTTTCCTCCGTCGCTTAGAATAATAAGAATTACTAATGGTAGTTTATGGCCAACTGCAATTGAGCTCTATCATAATTATTTTTATTTATTTCAAGGAAAAAGTTAAAGAATGGTTGTTGGTTTTAAAGTATTAGAGCCCAATTTCCTCACTGAATACCGGGGTTAAGTCTTCTTCTTTGGGTCTCCATTACTAGAGGTTGGCCGTTAATTCTGTGAAACTTCACGGACTTTCGCAAGGTGCTGCAGCTCCTTTGTAATCGTGATAACCATCCACTCCCTGACGTTTCGCTGTCACAATTTTTAGCCTCTTGCCTTCTTCTTTTCCATCATAATAAGCTGGAGGAAGTTGTAGCGATAATAGCGTAATACGTAACTCCAGGTAGGCTATCTTCCTTCGCTTTGTGGTTTGGTCAAACATCAATATTAAATTGTTGTCGGCAGCCCAGGTGTCTTTTTTATTGCTTGAAATTAACGTTTGATTGATGGCAAGTATATACTCTAAGGCTCACTTATTTGTTAAAAGCGACGTATTGGACCCCAGATATTTTGCTTTGCGGATTTATTTTATTGGTAAAGTGGTAACGAGCGACGGCTAAAGTCTCCCAACATAGGGAAAGCGCTCGCATTACATTTTACCCCGTTAAATCGGTAAAATATTGGCAGTTGCACTAATTTTTCAGTTTTTTTTAGCAACAGATTTTTGTTAAAAAAAAATCTATCGAGATTTGTCTGAACTGGTGGGGGGCTTGAGCCGTAGCTAGATACCACCAAATATGTGCTTAAAGCAAAAAAAAAAATTGCGTGATGATGTGTAAACACCATAAAAGATAAATTATCTCTTACCAGGTTAACGCGGTTCCATCTTAAACTGTACCATCACTTACCGTCGGGTGCGACTGCAATCAAGAGTTAACCTGCCAGCAATAAAAAAAGACCGTGTCCCCTTACTTTCGAAAATTTGTTTTTAGTGTATAGTGCATTGTATTAGCAATAATTTCAAGTGTTTTTATCACATATTCTAGTTAATTTTTCAATGCAACGTTAACGCAACATCCATATTTTCTTTTAATACTATGATTAACAAATCTATATCATTATTGCTGTTGAACGTTATTTAAATAAGTTATTATTCAATTAGCGTTACTTGATATTATAGTATGTACATGTTAACAAAATGTTAAGCATTTTACATAGTACTGCTGTATCATTAATATTTGGCAGTACTTATAGAAAACAGTCTTCATTACATAATGGGAAATGTAGAATGCTAAATTTATATTATCCTATGCCAACAGATATAATCCTAATCGTAATCGTAATGTTGTGTTCGAATGTTTATATGAATTGATGTATTTATATTCATGCTACATTCAAGAGTGCTACACTCAATTCTACAAGGTGAGATGGGCTGTAAAATATGACGCTGTGTTTGAAACATCTAGAACGTAATATTTATAATAGATTACAATCAATTTATGTCTTAATGGCATTTAGCTTTCAGCAAAAACTTGTCAATGATATTTTGCTACATAGCACAATAATCTAGTCGCTTCCGTTCTTCTTTCGCTTTGATCTTTTAAATCATAAATAGGATTTTAATTTTCAGAAATAGATAGATTGTTTAAAGAATAAGGTATATATTTGTAAATACATGTTATATATGTAAAAATCTAAGAAAATCATAGGTTTGTGATGTGATTTCGTAACAAAAATTTTCGTGCGCTTAAATAGCAAATCTTTAGTGCCTTTGTTGCGTTCGATTGTATTTCGTATACGCTATCACGATTTTGCGATTTAGAGATCTGTCTATTGATCTGCCGGTATGCGGACGTGTCTGCTGTAGACTACAAACTCATTGCATGTCTCTGGTCCATGAGATTAAGAGTAAGATCTGAGAATCTCTTGGTTTTCTTTTACGGGGCTTAAAGAATGTCATCCCAACCATGTGGACAGTTTCTACTAGCCCTTTGTTTAGTTCGCCTACGGATTTGCATTCCTCGAGGCAAGCGAAGCGATTTTGTATCTCCAGTTGAAATCTCTCGGGATTTTGGAGATGCGCGCGAGTAGGACGGAGCGTTGACTTCACCAGTTTGCTCCGCTCACGGACAACGTCAATATTGAATGTGCCTCTTACCATACAGTGATCGCTCCCAGTTTTCACTTTATTGATCACAGAGACATCATTGAATATATTCCGCTTCGTATACATGATGAAGTCAATCTCGTTTCTCGTGGAACCATCGGGACTAAGCCAAGTCCACTTTCGATGTGGCCGTTTCCTGAAAAAGGAGTTCATCATGTAGAGGCCCTCCCTTTCCATGAAATCGGCCAGCATTTGACCTCTCTGGTTCCGTTGCCCGTATCCAAATTGCCCCACTCTCAACTCTGCCCCACTTCGTTCACCGAGTTTTGCGTTGAAATCCCTCATTACAACATTGTAGTATGTCGTAGAGGTGTGATGGCTCTGGATATGTCCTCATACATAACCTCTACATCATTATAGGGATGCTATGATGTGGGTGCGTAAACCTGTATGACCTTCAATGAATACCGTTTGGTAATTCTGAGTATAAGGTACGGTACCCTGCTGGACACACTGTTCATTTGGACAATATTGTTAATGAGAGATTTGTGGACGAGGAACCCGACACCACTTTGGGACTGGTGTTCTCCCCCTTCCGATAGTATAGCAAGTTACCGGATTCGAGAATTATCGTGTCCTCCCCCTCTCTACGGAATTCTGGTAATCCCACAATATCCCAGTGTAACTTACTTACGGCTTCTTCCAGTTCGAAGACATTTTTGTCGGTCCTCAAAGTGCGTGCGTTGTATATTGCCAGGTCAAGTCGTCGGGGTTGGCAGCGGAATCTCTTCTGGAGATTCTTAGCACCCCCTGCCCCGCCGGTACCATAACCGCTGCCAGAGCTAGGACTAGCGGGGCGGCCGGGGACTGGCGGGCCATTGCTGCCTTGTTGTATTCATTCGTGGATTTCCACACTTGGCAGGCGGGTTGGTGATCGCAGTGCTTTCCCTCTCCCATAACGCTGCTGCTCGTTATCAGTCTGTGACATTTAGGTCAGCGGGGAATGGATATACCGCCATTTATCAGTGTGGGAGTTGGATAGGAAAGATTTTGTATATGGATAGGAGGAGTTTTGGGGAGCATTAGGGTCAGGTATAGGACATTACTGCCGCGGAGAGGAGAATGGAAAACGATAATATCAGACAGTATCAGACAGTGCCTTATATTATTTCAAGTTCGACACGTTTTTGATTGTGTCATCCCTTTCCATCTTATAAAGATGATAATATAATACTAGCAGTATAGAAAAACTCACTCAAGCTTTTATATTTCACCGTGTTTAAACTCCTTAGGGAAAACTAAGAATAGGGTTAGGAAAAAATATTTTTGTCTTCACAAAACCTACTAAAATAATAAATTTAACCGCGCCGGTTCAGACTTGTATATTTATTTATTTGGACTATCAACAAAATNCAGTGGGACGTTAATGGGCTGTTACTTACTTACTTACTTTAAACTATTAAATACATAAAGGTAGTGCAAAACATGTAATTTCACTTATATTTAGCCACATCATGCAATAACAATAGACCGTACAAACATTTATTTAAACATAATGTAGTAAATACAGAAAAATACAAAAAGTAAAAAAAATATGGGAAAATATAAAGGAAAATACGTAAATAAACATTAAATTAGCGCGAATTTGGATTGGAGTTTCTAAACGTTTTTATTATTTTATTTTTTAAGGTATATACTCGTATTTTATCACCGAATATGACAATGGAGTTATCTTTGGAGATTAAGTCCTAAGGATATTGTTTGAACAAACAGTCCTTTAATATTAATTGATAGACTCCAAGTCTTCGCATACCATTACCATATAATTCAATGGAACTATATTAAAAATGATAAATACCACTTTCAATATAGTCTATTATAGTTACAGCATCATATGTTCATAAGTGCTAATGAAAATAGGAAGTAAATGAAAAACTGCAGTTATATGACACATTATTTGTATAGTCATGTCCCATAAAATACTTCAACAAAATATTCACACTGTTACTGTTTTTATGATTTTGTTTTTATCCTATTTTAACTGTCGAATTTTTCCTCGTGGATTTAAATCGGTTTTACGTTAGCGGTTTGACATTCAGAAACAACGTAACGAAGTACAGGAACCGCAAAATGGTTTTTATAGATACAACAAATTTTAATCCATAGACCAGTTAAGCGTAAAACCAAAAAAAATAAAAGTCCTTGCGTACAAACTACACATGTCAGAAGTAAAACTTCTTTGGCAAACTAATTTTTAAATCTTGTTTATATTTATACAAATCTAAAACTTTAGATTTCCGAGACTTAGGAAGGAAAAAGGAAGATATGTTAGGAATTTAATTGTCATTGAAATATTAAAAGTGTCGAAAATTAATACAAATAATTTATTGAAATCTCAAAAAACGAATTGTAAATAAAATTGGCACGTGTTTTTGTCAATATTAGAAATTATTAATAAAATTTTGTTTTTGAATTTAAAATTTAGAAAAGAGAATTTATGAATTACTTTTATTTTATGAAAAATAGTATATTAAATTATTAAATGACGAGTGGCAAATTAAAATGCCACATGTTATTTGTAAATATTAAAACTACCTAAACTTCAAACGAATTAGCATGAAAACGCTGCACATCTTCGTGACGCTAATCACGCGTTTCATCCGTAAACATTTTACCCTCATGTGTTGACATGACAACATTTTAAACTCAATATCATATTTCTATATCAATTACGATAGCGCTAAATTAAGACAGAGAGTAACAGATTGACCTTCGAGATATGAATACATTAAAATATTTGTTAAAATTAATAATGGGTGCTAGTTTTAGAACCTTATTTTCGTATTTAAATATAATTTATGCTTTCAATAACCGTGTCTTTGTTTTTCAACGGTACTCGTCAAATGATGAAATTTTATTACGCATCTAAATGAACTTTAAAAAAGGGTGCGTTTGTTATTGTATTCCCAATTAAATAATTTAAATTTCATTATTATATAATATGCCGTCGTTATAATATGCCTATTCTCATTATGATGATTCTTTTCACTTAATTGTGTACATGATTGTAAATAAAATAGCATTAACTCTCTTCAACCGCGGTATTAAAATGAAGGTCAGTAAAAGGAACGCAAATGCAATTTTTTGTTTCAAAATTAAACAAAAAATATCAATATACCTAACATGACACGCGGAATTATCATACTGGAAAATTTAAATGGCACTTATCACGGTCTTCATTGAAAATATATTAACCTTGATACTAATTCCTATTATACTTCTGTCTATAAATGAAATACGGCATGTTATAAATGCTCAGATATTTTTGGCATACAACCTTGATGCCGTTTGGTATCTTGGATTTTGTAATAACCTGCAATTTATACTTTATAACGCACTTGTGGTACTGCAATACATTTCAACCTGTTAATAGCTTTTACGTATCCATATTTAAATAATATTTTTTTTGCGGATGAAAGCGTTACGAAGATGTGCAGCGTTTTAGTGGAAGGTGGAAGGGCGTGGTCTTTGCCTACCCCTATGGGAATGAGGCTTGATGCTATGTATTTATGAATATATTTATATAGACGGCGTATTTTGTAAAGTTAAATATGTCTCATTAGTTCAAGTACTTGAGTACCGCATTGTAGATATAAATGCTTCCCTGGTCCGTAACAATTCTTTACTTCTCAGAAGTACTCTCAGAAAATCATTTTCGTTCAAGTCGACAATAATTGGGTATTGGGGCCGTTGAAGACATACGTATAAAATTAATGATTATAAGTTATCGAGTAAATATATTAAAAATATTTGAAACATTTTTGCTTCCTTGGACGAACGCGCGTCATTGGATTGAATTAAACAGAATATCTTTTGTTCTCTTCTTGCTCGAACAAAATGTCTTTTGTAAAGTTCTCTATAACTTTATGTACAGGTCAATTGTGAACTTTTGTTGCTTTTCAAACTTAACATACAATTATGTTTACCTTGTAAGGAAAATAATAAATTTTACTCTTTTTGAGTGAACGTGTTCTATTATACGGATCTGAAAGAACAACTTTACATTTTATAAGGATTCAAATCACTATTGTCCTAAAGAATTTCAGAAAGAGAAAGGGACAAGTGCCGTCGAAAAATTCAAACAATAACGGAAACCAGAACTTAATAAATTGTGCAAAATGAGTAGATTTAATAAATCAATGCTTTTAAAAGCCCTAAAATTTAAAAAAAAATAATTAAATATTAGTAGTATGTATCTCAAAAAAAAAAAAACAATCACTAATATCTATACATATGTAAAAAGACCGTGTGTGAAATAGTATTAAAATGTTTGACCGCGATGAATTCCGAAGTTGCTTAAACAATTCGCTGGGAATAGTTCCGTTTAAGGACATAAAAAAAATGTTTTAATTTATATATTCTTTTATTTGCACCATTTTTTTAAACCGAGAGATCGTTGTGTTCGAATTCTGTTATTAACTGAGTAACATAAGGACAAAACAGACGGCGCCGTACTTTAAGTCTAATATAGGGTCAGTTAGTTTATTATAAATAAACCTTACAATTTACCAGAGTAACCATAAAAATATTAGCTATTTCACTTCATAAAACAAGAATATAATGCTGGTATAATTACAATACAAACTACAGATTGTAAACAACTCACGCGCATTGTTTTAATAATACTACACTCAGAACTAATTGCAATTTAATATAAATCATTTCCGTTCTTATAAATATATACTAGCAATGGCCCACGGTTTCACCCAGGTTGGTATAAATACAATCAAGCTTGTTATCTAATTTATATAACAACGTTTTATCTACGTCAATATTAAATAGGAAGAAGAAGGACAGATACACAAATACGTGGGCTAGATCAGGAATATTTCCTGAAGAACTTTGCTAATAAAAACAGTCATTCGGAACAACATAAAGTCTTTTCTTACTATATGTGCGGTTTGTTATGTGAATACACAGCAAACGAAATGAATATGCCCATCGCTAGGCTACTACATTATAACATTATTTTGTTTAGTTTGACATTTTTAAAGTCGTTATATCTTTTGAATGGAATGTCCGATTGTAATCAATTAAAAAGTGTTTTACAGGTAAGGAAACGGATTTTAATAGGGTAAGGATTAATACAGAGGTATGAATAAAATAAGTAGATTATTGTCGGCACTTTTATTGACTTTTAACTATGAAAAGTTGTTATAGTGGCATAACAACAGTAGTTAGACATATGGCATCGTGGATTTTTTGTAGATATTAAAACGTTATTTTACTGTGATTTTTTTTCTATCATCAATAGTTTCTGCAGCGGATGCGACGACAGGTTGTTTTTGTGACAATTTTTTTGTCTTGTGTTACAATAATGCATTTTTATTAACGACCCCTATTATTTTTAGAAAGTAATATAGCCTATGTCACTCTGTGGAAATGCAGCTATCTCATGGTAAAAAAAAAATTGAAATTTGTTCAGTAGTGTTTGTGTGAAAGTGGTTTTTCTCTTTTAGTTAGTTAGCATTGAAACTAAAACAAAGTTTCTGTTTGCACAGCATCACTCTTTTCATATAAAGAGATTACTTTAGAAGTTATCATTTATTTATAAGTAAAACATAATATTGTTTAAATACTTTTGAATTAAAAGTAAAGAAGTTTTTATCGGCAAATATTCAAAATCAAAATCAAAAATATCTTTATTCAAGTAGGCATATTACAGAACTTTTAAATCGTCAAATTATATTTTTTTTCCACACTCTGATTCTAATATACGTCTCATGATGGTACTCAAGAACGGCTTAAAATCTAAAGTTACGAGGGTTCCTTCGCGCCCTGATCCAAGAAGAACCTACAACAAACTCAGTCGGGTATTTTTTTTTGTTACCATCATTACAATATCATATTAGTTTACTATATTTTAATTAAAATTAGAGCAATTCGTTCACTCCCAGGCGTTCGTTCACTCCCAGGCGTTTAATTTTTAAAGCTAATCTTGGTTTGAATAACCGAAATGACATGACAAGGTGACAGAAACAACAGACAGCATGAAATATAATTCAGTGGCTTGTGTACGTAAAAATTACGACATTCCGCCCACGGTAAGTCTATCAAAACTTATATTAATCTGGCGGGCATCGTTTTAGGTCGCATAAAATTGGTCACATTAAAAATAAACATGTGACCGGCTGCGGCGGGCACCAGTCAAAAACGATGCGCGACATTTACAACGGGTGCACTTTCTATTTACGAAGCCACTGGCAGCCCCTACCTCGTTACGAGCTAGCTCTCCAGTCACGCATTCGGACTTTGAAAGCATTCACTTCAGAATATTGTACACTGAATTGTTTTTAAATTAGCTCTATAGCTCCCGTTTCTCCTAATAATAATCCTGCTAATATTAAATGAGAAATTACCAAACAAAACAGAGATTATTGAACAGATTTCATTGAAATTTATTTATTAAATAAAAATCTTAAAATTCACTTCTTAAATATTAACGCTTGTAAATATTATCATTATCTGCATTTAGAAACAATCTTATAAAGATATAGAAAATTTATTAACTATTAACAAATTATAAAAAATTATGTGTGTGTAGTTATGTATACGCGTTAGAAATTATACAGGAACAAGGTAAAAATCTTTTCAAAAATCTAAAATGTTGACTATAGGTAACTTCAGGGTGTCGGTATTTTGTGACGGTGTGCGCTCGCATCGCAAAAATTTACTCATCAGTTTTCAAAAGAAGTATAACATCAATAATACGTAACAACACAAATTAAATTCTAACACACACTCACGCACGCACCAGAATATACACACTATTAGACAAATACACACACGCCGTATACATGTATGTGTTTTAAAACTTGTGTTAATAATTTCAAACTTGTTGTAAATCTTTGTTGTCTTTTATTTTTTTCGGAACGTCTGTACCATAGTATAGCGGGAGGCTTAAAAACTGCGCTTNAATAAACATTTTTTATTTTTTGGAATCAAGTTCCTTACCGTGAAAAAATTAAGACCAAAAGTTGTAACGACACTTTTCATTTATCAGATCAAAAATACCGAAGTGGAATAAGTGCGATTTTCTATATTTAAGTCAATAATACCAAAGTGGAACAAGCGCGATCTTTTATATTTTGGAACGATTTTTATTATTTATGTATAGTCTTTGTATGACGGCTATACAGTGTTTAATGTAAGTCTACGTGATGTCGGTTGTTATTTATAAATCATTGTAAATAATATAAAATTGATAGATTTGTGAAATTTTTTTTTTTATCAATAAAAAATCATACTTAAAAATGTATATCAGACTACATTTTTTTCTTTATACCTGGAATAGAACTTAACATTAACATTTTTATAAGGAACTTCGTTCCTATCCGTTGTCCTACGACACCACGCGGTTTTATTATTTATTTTTTTAATTAATTTGGCATTATTTAGGCAGATTAAAAAATAGAACTCTTAGAGTCTGTACTCTACTTGAATGTTCTTTCTACTAAATATAACAATAAAGAGACTAATTGAAATTATAGGAAAACACAATAAAGATGGATATAACTATATATAACACTATATGGTGCGATGGAGAGGGTTATGCTCGGAATTACTCTGAGTGATCGAATCAGAAATGAAGAGATCCGTAGTAGAACCTAAGTCACCGACATAGTCCTCCCGAACCTGAAGTGGCAATGGGCGGGGCACATAGTCCGAAGGACCGATGGATGTTGGGGGCTAAAGGTGTTGGAGTGGCGACCCCGCACCGGACGGCCCAGTGTAGGCAGACCCCCCACAAGGTGGATCGATGATATAAAGAGGGTCGCTGGTAGTCGCTGGAGCCAGACGACACAGGATCGGGCCTTGTGGATGTCATTACGTGAGACCTATGTCCAGCAGTGGACGTCCATCGGTTGAAGCGACGACGACGACGACGACGACGACGACTATATAAAATGACACTTCTGTAGCATTGCTGTGATTTGGAAGTGGATGATACGAAAAAGCCACAAACACTTAAATTCATAAGGTTAAACGTGGGAGAAATGAGATAGGAAGCAGTGTTTCTTATGTTCGTGTTTATCTTTGTGCTCTGCTTCGCATTGTGGGAGTTCAAATTAAATCAGTACTAATAGTCGTCTCATCAAATTGATGCCAAAAGGTTTCACGTTTATTTATTTATTCATTTTATTACATACTAAGTAGGGTAAAACTTATACTAAGAAGCAGCTTGACAATAGGCGGTCTTATCGCTTTATAGCATTCTCTTCCAGACAACGTAACAGATTTACGTAAAGACATTTTTGACCATAATATACTGTATTTTTATAAACGATACATATGGTAAGTAGCAGCCCATTAATGTCCCACTACTGGACACAGGCCTCCTCACTCCGAGGTGCGAGGGTTTTTAGAGCATAGACCAACCACGCTGCTCCACTGTGGAATGACAGGCATAGTACACAAGTGCACTCTCTATTCCTTCACTCTCATAGTCCGATGTGACGGGAATCTGACACGACCGCAGAGAGATCAGGCGCAGGACCGACGGCTTAACGTGCTCTCCGAGGCACGGGGGTGAATCACACCGCCTACTTCCCAACTTCGGATAAATAGTGAAAAAATCTTAATGAAAAACTCTATTATCCATTTTTGAATTGGCCCGGCCTGGAACTCGAACCTAGTACCTCATGTCTGTGGCCGAACATGCTAACCACTAGACCAATGAGGCAGTTGTAGTTTTTGTGGAGAAATGTTATTATCTTATTACCCAACTCCTGAGCTATTGTCGTGGTTGTTATTTTTAGAATAACAACCACGACAGCGTGCTGGGTATAGACCCAGCACGCTGTGCTCTAAAAGGCCTCTGGGACATTAATGAGCTGCTACTTATCTCACCTTAAAAAACTACAAAGGGGATATAATGAAAGCCTTTTAGAGAAAGTGTTCTAAATTGAAACGTTAAAAACCGACAATCTTCTGTTACCAATATAAACACGATGGAATTAAAATAATCCAATTATAAATAATAAGTGATATGGCAAGGATGAACGCTGTTTAAAATCTCTTGAGATTCGTTGTTCTCGTTAATATATTACGGGCATGCTCTAGCAACCCTGAATTTATTTTACTACCTCGCATTTTGCGCCCACTGCTTGCGAGTTAATTCAATCGATTTGTTATTATACGTAATTGAATTTACTAACTTCCTGTGAAAGAGTTGTCAATCCGATAAATTTGTAAACATTGAGTCAATCAAAAGATACTGATCTGATGTTATTAACGTCAAATGTTCAATTCTAAGAAAATTAAAAAAAATTGAAGTTAAAAATCATTCAAAGAAATGTTTTTGATTTTTAAACAAGAAAAGTGTGATTGTATATTTGTTTTCTAAATCAAATCTTGAATGTGAATATTTTACAATTCCTACTATTAGTTAACTCTCTTTCTACATATTTATTTAATTCGAATTTCAGTTATTAATAAAATTATATTTATTCATATCTGCATTTACAGAAAATTGTACAACGCCATTTAATAAAAGAACACGTAAAACGTTTAAAGGTTTCTTTCCATACAAAAAGTTTTATATCGCGATAGATGGTTTTAATTTTTATATTATTTGTTTGATTGTTGACACGTACTCTTTAATACCTGCGTCATATAACGAATAACAATACATACGAAATAATCCTATCCCGAATCCCCCTAGAAAAAGACAAGCATAATAGATCAAACGTCTTAAGCTATATTTAAAACCGAGTACTAGATTCCTGTTCAGTGAAGATGTATCCGAAGTCCGAATCAGTCCGATAGTAGCTTACTTTTGGTACGAAATTATACTATAAGAGTATGGTAGTTGAAAGACATTGAGGCTTAATACTTCTACTAACGACAGTTCACTGCGTATACACAAAACTATTGACACTTTTAATAAAAAGAGTGAATGTACTTCATATAGATTAAAAAATAAAAATAAACTTGTTATAAATTATAGTACGCTGCATAAAATTAACAACTCATTTAAGGATAACTGTAAACGTTTCTATAATAAACGCCCACAAACGTTGTAGAGATGTCATTTAATAAATTCAAAGTCTTTAAAAGAAAGTTGATCGAAAAATCATATTATAAGTTGCAAGATTACTGAGATGATAGAAACGTGTGGGAGTAAACGAATTGCCCTAATTCAAATTAAAATATAACAAACTAATATAATATTGTAATGATGATGGTAAAAAAAATACAACACACCAGACTAAGTTTGTTGTGGGCTCTTCTCAGGACAAGGCGCAAAGGAGGCCTCGCACATTTAGATTATAAGTTGTTCTCTGATACCATTATAAGACTACATTAGAATAAATGTGTGGAAAAAAGGAAAAGTTATATATTTGATTCAAAAGTGCTGTAAGGCTTACTTGAATAAATTTATTTTGAATATTTGAAATAGGTATAAGTAAATAATTGATATACACTAAAATAAAGTTAATTGAAAAATCTTACTATAATTTCAAGCATTACATATACGACAAAAAATATGGGAGTGAATAAATTGCTATAGCTTAATTAAAATACAATGTAATGACAATGATAAAAAAGCATTTTTGAACTAGTCGCGACGGAACTCTTTACTTCATATTAAACAGTATATAGGTATAACAAGGTACATTGCAAATAATATTTTGAAAATTGGTTGTATTTGATGATTCAAAGGTGCTGTAAAAGCCTACTTAAATAAAGAAGTATTTGTTTTGATATATTTTTAACTACACTGTACAACGAATATACAATGTAATTCTTTTTTCATATATAACGCAAATAATTAATTGAAGCCTAACGGGAACTGCTTCAAATTTCATGCCGTAAATTCAAAAGGTCACGATCACGTAATTGAAATAAAGAAGAAAATCAGTGATATAATTAATATATTATGTATTTCTTTTATATGTTTCGATTCAAGACATTACCGAAACGTAATTTTAAAGTACCTACATTACCCAATTATATTATAAATTATTAGCAGTATTAATGAAAGTGTATGTAATGTTATCATTTTCTTGCTCATATATATCTGACATATTAAGTTAAAATTAGCTTATCTTAAAGGAATATTTTTAGAGTCGCTCACTAATTTTTAGGTTAAGTAATACTAATCTCAGTTTATTCATTATTGTTTTACATATTTTGAATGACTTAAAACACAATACTAACGTTGATACAAACTAAAAACTGTTACTAGGCGAATGTTCCTTCATTCCTCTGTGCTACTTTTCCTATATCCACTTGTAAAAAAACTCCCTCTCAAAAAATAATAAGTCCACCAATCACAGTCGTCGTGAAAACGATGACTAAACAGAAGTTTTGATTAAATTTGTTAATTTCCGGAGTAGTGTTAAACCGGATGTTGTGCATGGTTAAAACGTTTCACTGATATAATTACAAAGACCTCAGCATAATAAACAAATATAGTAAATTAATAGCAATCCACAAATAAAATAACAATGAACTTCGGTCTTGGTATACTTTGGTATATATTACGTTCTTTTTGTGAAAATAAGTGCATATTATACATCTGATAATGTGTATCACAAGTGCTTTTGGTGATTAAGCGGCATTCCGTTGATTATGTTGACATTTACCAAACTTGGCAACTACACAAGTGAGTAAATTTTGGGACATAATTTACCGCTCCGGTTTCTGGCGTAGTCAATACAGGTTATACATAACTATTAGTTTGTAGAAATTATTAAAACAACAATAGCATAATCGTGACATGATCATTCTATTTGCTTTAACTTTTATATACTTCGTAAAAGCCCGTGATACAAAAAAGTTAATTCCTACGTAATCTAGCAATAACTTATTACATTAAAATAAACCTTTATTTTTATACGTGAGCTTCCAATAAATGGTCCTAAACAATTTGTCGCAAATAATCAATTATATGTAAAAGAAAAAACAAATTTCAAAAAAGTCTATTAAAGTGAATGTTTTTATTAATAGAAAGATGTATTTAGAATTGATTTGATGAATAAAAGAATATTCTATTGACTATTGAAACATTCAATAAGATATAACTATATATAGGGAGAGTGTGAGCTATTATTAATAATTACTCTACTTGTTATTATTAACCATTCAGAAAAAAGCCTATTCAAAACTAGTGTCACCCTTTTTGGTATAAAAATGTGTGAGACGATGAATAAAAGAGTGTTATATTAACTATTGAAATTTTCAAAGAGATTATTGCGCAATGAGTCAAAATTCTAAATTCTTTATTGCAATTCAATGCCTAATGTAGCGTGCAATACAATACAGTGTTATAAAACCAAAATTTAAATCTATACACATTAAAATAAATTTACAACGTAAATATATATAAAACTTAATAGTATTATGAATTTGTACATACAAGTTAAAATTAATAATGTCGATAATATATTGTATTTGTATATAAAACTTAATTGGAAAAAATTTCTTTAATATTATAAAATATCTTAAAAATTAAAAAGTCATTCAATTTTTTTTAAAAAATGTTGATGTTATGGCATTTTCGTACATTCTGAGGTAACATTCTGAGGTAATTCTGAGGTTATTATATATTTTGATAGCCATAACACAGATGTTTTTATTAAAAAATGTGGTTTTATGAACTGGAATCTGAAATTTATCCCTAAAATAACCTGGGCTTGCCCGAGCAAAGAGGTTACCATTATTTCTTAAAAATAGACAATTCTAAAATATATAACGATTATACTGTAAGAAGATTTAGTTTTTTAAATTATGGCCTGCAACTATCTTTTCGTTGTATTTCAAAGGGTCATAAGGGACTACATGATTGACGACCATTTATTACGAAGTACAAAGACACGCTGCTTATTATGAGTTTACAATATCTTTAGCTTTAATGAAAAAAAAACTATTTAAATAGACATATTAAATAACAATATGTATTTCGGCACAAGATACAAAAATATATATAGGGAGAGTGTGAGCTAAAAGTAGGAATTGAATAATTACTCTCCTTGATATTAAACATACCAGGGCACCTTAAATACTGTATAGTGATATAATATTTCGACGAGCAATCTACATTAGTTTCCACATTTGCACGGCTTTTAAAGTCCTAAAATAAACAAACTACAACCAAGCAACGTAGTCATGTTTGCAGATGAATAGTCTCTGACATTTGGCAACCTGTGTCTGAATGCAGTAGAGACGATTGTTTAATCAAGCGCATTAATTACAGTAGAATATAAACAGGATTCATTTTGTAAATTGGTTAAGAAAATTGGAGTGGGGAAATATTACACTATATGCAGTGAACGCACTATATACATTATTATATGCTCCTGAATACGCGATTTATATTTTCGGTAGATCGGTCAATGCTCATTTAACATAATACTGACCATAATTCGCTTGTGGATTATATCATTAGCACCTGAAATCGTACGTAACTGCTGTTAAAAAGCTAAAATGTGTAAAATAACTGTATATAAAGTGATAGTTTATGATCCCGCGGAGATACGAGTAAATTCGTTATTTATCGGATTGAATTGTCAATGTAATTCTCGAATCTACCTGAAAACCAGTCCATCCATTTTAGAAGGAGTTCGGAGATGTCAACTATATATTAAAAACTTTAATTAAAAAATGCTAATTGAATAATCGTACTGGCTGGCTTGGGCGATAAAAAGCATGGGAGTGGATGGGCTGCTTCAATTTTAAAGGAATAATTTAAAATATCACTATAATTGTGATGACCAAAAAGTGACATCCGACTGAGTTTTTTATGGGCTCTTCTGCGAACATGGCCCTCGCAACTTTGTATTCTAAGTCGTTCTTTATTATCATTATCAACCGTACATTGGAAATAGAAAATATTAAAAGTGCGTGCGTACAAAGTACACATGTCAGAAGTGAAACTTCTTTGGCAAATTAAGTTTTAAGTCTTGTTTACATTTACACATATCTAAAACTTTACATTTACGAGGCTTAGAGGAAGAGAAAAGGGAAAATATGTTAGGAATTTCATGAATTTAATTGTCATTGAAATGTTAAAGTGTCGAATATTAATAGAAATTATTTATTGTAATATCAAATGACGAATTGTAAATACAAATCTTATGTCTTTGTTGTCAATATTCGAAATTATTATTTAAATTTTCTTTTTGAATTTAAAATTTACAAAATAATTTATGAAATACTTTTATTTTATATTTTATAAAAAATACTATATTACATTATTAAATGACGAATGGCAAATTAAAATACCACGGTTTTTCTAAGTATCAAAACTAGCCAACGTTGAAACGAATTAGCATATAAAACGCTGCACATCTTCGTGACGCTAATCACGCGTTTCATCATCCGTAAAATATTTACCCTCATGCGCCTAAAAAAGTTCCACTTCAAAAACTAAATTTGACAATTCAAAAGTGCTGTAAAAGCCTACTTAAATACAGGATTTTTAAATTTGATATGTTCATCACATTTGAGTACAATATTTTGAGAATAATTTTCCATTAACAACTGAGATTATATAAAACAGACGTAAACAAAAAAAATATCATATTAATTCTAGCCTTAAGGATTTCTGCCAAATATACAAGTACAATAATCATTTAAATACAAAAGAGTGAGATTTTTACTTAAATGTTGTAGAAAATAAGCCATCGTTTAAATGAAATAAATTGAACACAGAAGGCCGAGGCTTGTTGTACTACAGAGGCGGATGGATGTGAGTGGGAAGTAGCTAATGAAAGTGGAATAGGGACTGCACAATAATATGAACTCGAGTAATACCTTAGTTATTTTCACTGGGTTATGACGTTTAGTGTTTTCTATGGGGTAATGCTGACCTTGGTGCTATATTTATACTATACAAGAGGGCAGGTCGTACGATATACATAATATGGATCCAAGAAAGATTGTATCCTAGAAAAAAATGATTGAGCATGACAATTTATGTCACAATCAATCTTTTTTCTTATTTACATCATCATTTATTTTGAAATTTATCGCATTTGCCTGAAATATCAATAACATAAAATGGTGAAATAAATAGTTTTTTGGGATATATATTATACATGATGTGTTAAAAGGCTACCAAAGTTTTATAAAATATTCAATGATGATCAAACTTAATTGGATCATCTTTTTATATTAAGGGTTAATTTTAATTCAATACAATTCAATAACTGCCTCATTGGTCTAGTGGTTAGCATGTTCTGCCACAGACGTGAGGTCCTGGGTTCGAGTTCCGGGTCGGGCCAATTCAAAAATCGATATTGAGTTTCCTATTAAGATTTTCTCAATATTTGCCCGAAGTTGGGAAGTTGGCGGTGTGATCCACCCCCGTGCCTCGGAGAGCACGTTAAGCCGTCGGTCCTGCGCCTGATCTCTCTCCGGTCGTGTCGGATTCCCGTCACATCGGACTATGAGAGTGAAGGAATAGAGAGTGCACTTGTGTACTATGCCTGCCAATCCGCAGTGGAGCAGCGTGGTGGGTCTATGCTCTAAAAACCCTCGCTCCTCGGAGTGAGGAGGCCTGTGCCCAGCAGTGGGACGTTAAAGGGCTGCTACTTACTTACTTTAATTCAATATGATATCATTAGTGCCCCATTGGTCTAGTGGTTAGCATAATCGGCCACAGACATGAGGTCCTGGGTTCGAGTCCCGGCTCGGGCCAGTTCAAAAATCGATATTCACTTTTCTAATAAAGATTTTTTCAACATTTGCCCGAAGTTGGGTAGTTGGCGGTGTGCCTCAACCCTGTGCCTCGGAGAGCACGTTAAGCCGTTGGTCCTGCGCCTAATCTCTCTTCGGCCGTGGCGAATTTCCTCCACATTGACCTATGAGGGTGAAGGAATAGAGAGTACACTTGTGTCCTATGCCTGCCAATCCGTAATGGAGCAGCGTGGTGGGTCTTTACTATAACAACCCTCTCTTATAAGTGAGGAGTAGTGGGACGTTAATGGACTGCTACTTACCTTATGATATTTATTGTGGGCTGGCCTAAGAGAGGGAGGATAATAGCCTTCGTTGCTTGAGATTTTAAAAAGCATATACATCTCTTTTATTTATACCTATATCCATTATAGACCTAGAAAACGTCCAAACGATGTGCTCTCTACCTACTTATTACAAAGGGCAATAAACCGACGATGGTTTTTGACGACTAAATTGATTTAGTCACTTACGTATTTACGCATATACACACTCATGTACACACTCACACAGCCATTTTTGAAAAATTATTCGAGATTGATTTGAAGAAATTTCCATATACCCAAGGGTCGGAAACTATACGGACCGCAGATATTGCCTTTTTTTTAACACCAAGAAATCCTCGTGGATACCTGCAATACCACGGGGAGGCGTTGCAAGTTATGCCGGAATTTTACCGCTTAACGGTGACCCTCCCTACGTTCTCTGGCGAAAGCACGGGATTGGAATACGTCCGCACTCCCGCCTACGATGTGCCTTACAAGGCTTTCCTGACAGAATTCCTCTTCTTGGATGGCGTGCCCGGAGCACCCGACGTATCACCTATCTTCCCTCGCTTTTGGGCAACAGGCCTCGCACCTGTTGCCCACGAGCAAACCCTAAGGGGGCAGACGTCTGCGACCCGGCCTTCTCCTACGCATGACGGAAGCGTCTCTGAAACATCTTCTTCACCATCCACCTCTCTGAGACGTTCAAAGAAGGAGACCATCGACTTCCAACAGACTTCTCTTATTATCTTCTCAACCTTCAGTGGAGCAGCGTGTTGGGTTAACGCTAAGAGCCTCGCCTAAATGATAAATACGTTTTGGTGCGTTTTCTTATTAATTTTGCAGATATTGTTCCGCCTGAGACATATGATAAGTTTCATTTTAATTCATTACTATAAATCATTGTTATAGCTTTTTTAACATTGTTTATTTAAAGTTCGCTGCTAAGTTAGTTACACAAGCATCAAATAGATGGTCGTGTTTTAGCGACTCATTTAAGTGTACGCAAATTGAGTTAGTCAACTGGTATTTATATATATGAATGTTAGCGTATATTTCAAGCGTACTAAAAGAATGTTGAATTCCTAATATAATTCATTTATTACAGAAGTGAAAAGCAATAATGGTGGCGGGCGATGTAACCCGTCGTGCCTCCATCACTGCGCCTTCAATGCACCGGCGTCCTTCAGCGAGACGTGGCTCTCTTATTAAAGGCTCGCAACCGACCACATCTCAGGTATATTCTATCATTTTTCCACGTTTTTATTACCTTCTTCCTATAAGTATGAACCTGTATATTTAATACCTAATGTATACTCTCCCTATATATTTCTTATTCATATTTTCCGTAGTTAAATCCTTTACTATGGTTATATCCATAGTCCTACATATATAAATGGTTCACGTAACCTGAGTTTTACTTTAAAAATATCTATATAGTCACTATAAAAATATGGTGGACAGGTTTTTGTAGCTTGTATTAGGCGACACTAGACATTAATACAGTTCATCAATAAAATTTATTTTTCAACATATTGTACAGGTATTGAAAGCTAACGTAAAATATTTTTTTTTCTATTTAATGAGTTGATTTTTAAAGTGAAATTTCTTTAGGCGCATAAGGGAAAATTTTTACGGATGGAACGCGTGATTAGCGTCACGAACATGTGCAGCGCTTTTTAAGCTAATTCAATTGAAGGTGTAGTCTTTACAAATAACACGTGGCATTTTAATTTGCCACTATATTTTCCTTTTCCCTCCCTCTATGTCTCGGAAATCTAAAGTTTTAGATTTGTATAAATATAAACAAGACATAAAAATTAGTTTGCGAAAGAAGTTTCACTTCTGACATGTGTTCTTTGTACGCATGCACTTTTATTTTCATATTACCTATTACCTTCACATTGTCTATATTTCAACGTACTTTCACTTACTTCAACATGTCTGATTCGCTTCATAATTTATCGACATTTTATTAATTTTTTTTTGTTAAAAGCCATTTAAATAAAATGCTAACTTGGCTTTATAGATTACCTAAACTGGTACGGGGGCATGTAATTAAAGAGTTTAGCAGAGCAATACTTATAAAGCTACCAATCATGTTTTGTTTTTAATGGAGATTTTCAGAAATAAAAGAAGACATAAAGTAACCGTAATAATTCATATACGGAGGGTTTTTACTACAAATTAAATCTCTATTTATACCCATTCCTAATAGCATTAAAGGCCACCCACGCTTGATCACATATGTTTGTTACGATATTACTGTTTGTTGGGACATTAAAACTTTCGTAGGACTTTATACTGGACGACAAATAAACGAACATTTGACTGTTATTGTTATCTTGATGATAAGGGATTACGAAGTCTGAAATAGTAACATGCTAAAGAGGCAA
Source organism: Elymnias hypermnestra (assembly GCA_015832385.1). Lineage (NCBI taxonomy): Eukaryota > Metazoa > Arthropoda > Insecta > Lepidoptera > Nymphalidae > Elymnias > Elymnias hypermnestra. Next base: position 421,710 of record JACTOM010000934.1, on the reverse strand, counting down.
GGCATATATAAATTAATATTTATTTTTAATTATACTTATGAGTATAATACTCCATCAAAACTCAACAAAAAAGTTTTCGATATTTGTCCTAATGTTACTTTTAAAATCGCAAATGAATTGGTGTATAAAACATAGTTTATTAAACAATAGCATTTCAAAAGCTTTTTCTAGTTATAAAAACTAATTTAGTAAAATTTGATACTTTAAAGTTAAAGTAAAATTTTATATCGACTCCTGTTGTGGTTATAATGGTACTTTCACTTTTTATGGGGGGTTTTTCACGGGAAACATTTTTTCCTTGTGTGTAATGACTTTTAAATAACTTTGAAATTCGGTTACATTTCACTATAACAAAATTTGACTAAATATTTCTAATTAATACGTAGCCTCTGCTTTTCTATATTATAAAAGTTATCCTTCGATTAAATTATCTTAGACCATGAATACGTTGAACAACAAAATCAATTGAAAATTACCAAAAAAGTTTTCTTTTTTAAATGAAACTGAAACTGTGACGGCCTCGCTGGCGCAGTGGAGCGAGTATTCGCTTTGCTAGCGAAGGTCCCGGGTTCGATCGCCAGTAGGACGAATTAACGAAATTGTATTTTCTAATTTGTCTGAGTCTGGACTGGTCGGCTTCGGCCGTGGTTAGTTACCACCCTACCAGCAAAGACCGCCAAACAAAGATATTTGAATTACGGTACGATGCTGTGTAGAAACCAAAAAGAAAATTATAACAGATATTTCAATTTTACTCAAGTTAATTATTGGAAGAATAATAAAAAGAGCTATTTCAAAATTAATGTTTAAATCAACCAATAAGTTAATAATATTTTGTAAAGACAAAGCGTCATTTTTTAATAAGTTAAATTTAGAAAATATTGTTTCGTTTATCCGATGCACAAAACATGCTAAAGGTAAATTAGAATTTTTCCTATAGGAAACACTAAAACAACAAACTTATCCCAACCAAACCACTATTTTTCAAAGGAAAGAAATTGTTCAATTGACCTTTAAATTTAGTAATAGGATCGTTGAAATTAGTGTACCATTTGGTGAATGACGCTAACTAGGTATTGATTGAACCGATTTTAAACCAAATACACGAATTCGTTATCAGTGTGTGGGCAACGTAAATTGAGAGAGGACGTGACGTAAAAGAACGGTTAAAGCGTATCACTTTGCAACATTTACATACAAAGTGGTATCGTTTGTTCACAAATAACGCATTACAATCCTCAATATCTTTTAATAAAATAAAAGCAATTGTCTTAAATGTTTTAGTATTAAAAAGTGACTAAAATTCTTCATTGTCAATTTGTAAGATTAGCTGAAACAAATACATAGATTGACAAACTGAGATAAATCTAACTTTAAAATATGTAAAGCTTAGCTATTCAAAGAGGTAATGCCAGCATTTTAGAACCACACCCTATGTATAACTATTTAGATTCGGCTTATTATTTCACTTAATTATATTTTAATATAACTGCCTCATTGGTCTAGTGGTTAGCATGTTCGACGACAGACATGAGGTCCTGGGTTTGAGTCCCGGGTCGGGCCAATTCAAAATCGATATTGAGTTATCTATTAAGATTTTCTCAATATTTGCCCGAAGTTAGGAAGTTGGCGGTGTGATCCACCCCCGTGCCTCGGAGAGCACGTTAAGCTGTCGGTCCTGCGCCTGATCTCTCTCCAATCGTGTCGGATTCCCGTCACATCACACTTTGAGAGTGAAGGAATAGAGAGTGCACTTGTGTACTATGCCTGCCAATCCGCAGTGGAACAGCGTGGTGGGTCTATGCTCTAAAAACTCTCGTTCCTCGGAGCGAGGAGGCCTTTTCCCAGCAGTGGGACGAAAGGGCTGTTACTTACTTTATATTTTTACTTTTGCTCGTATGTAATTGATTATATGTAGTTTTATTTAGTTTATAAATTAAATTTGTTTTATTACATGAAATTATAAATCTATGAGCATATATAAATATCATGGCACTAAAATAAGTATAAATATGATATTTTAATATTTGTTTTGTAGATTTCCAACACCTTGACATAATTAATTTGAATGTATTATGAAACACTTCTTTATTGTTTTGTAACCCAATCCATTTCTTAATTTATTGTAAAGAAGCTATGCAAGTTTAAAGTAAATTAGTTTCTTAAGAATGTTTGCTTCGCAAGCTTCAAAAATATATCCTTGGCTTAATTAATTTTTACAACCTTTTATTATGAATAAAAGTATTAATTGTTACGTTTTTACTCATTACGAAGACTTTTGAACTATTATATTCAATACTAAATTAGTAATAACATAAATTTACTACATAAAAAGAATATTTAAACCTTTTTTGGGAGCTTTCAATAGATGATGTTGCATAATCTTTCGCTTAATAATTTTAATCAATATTTGAAAATACTGTATCAAAAGCCATCCACTACAAGTAAAAAATGTACTTGTACATAAATCGATAAATAAAAAAGTATTATATTTACGATTGAACATTTAAAAAAGATTTATAAATTGTACAACAGAATTGAAAATTGAAATAATTATTCCTAGCACTTTGCTTTTAAATAAAATTTTTTAACAAAATATAAATACACTAGTTGTTCCCGGTGGTGATACACACGTAGTTCATGATCACGTGGAGATATAGGTAAACTCGTTATTTATCTGATCGAATAATAAGTCTAAACCGTTCTCGAATCCACCTGAAAACCCAAACAATTTCAACAAAATCGGTGTAGCTGTTTAGGCGGAGTTTATTGGCATACGCATGCACATGATAATTATACATTTTAAGATTTCCTGCAGTGTGTAGATATATATCAGATAAGAAACCAAATCACATTTCCTCTGTCGCTTCATCAGCATTCTTTATCTATTCATGCAATCGCATACGTAACACATAGAAAGCATCTGACTACTTCATCGTGTATTTTTAAACTAGATACTCAAAATATTCACTTTTGGCTAGTATATTTATGGCACTTGAGAACATCTGGTTATATTTATTTTAAAGCCAACCCGAATAACTCTATGGTATGGTTTAAAAGCAAATATTGACATAAAGCTTTACTAGTTTACGCTGAAAGTTTTACGGCCTAAAACGTTATCGGAAAACTGAACTTATATGTCGAATTGAAATTGTAAGACAGCAAATATATGTATTTTGAAAGAAGTGCGGAGAACTTCAAGATAAACAAAAGTGTCATAATTTTTTTTTTTTAATAAATACCTATATTTAATTAGCGCTTGACTGTGAGCACACCTCATGGTAAGTGATGATGCAGGCTTATGGTTTCTACACAGCATCGTATCGGAATACTCTTTGCTTGGTGATGAGTGAGTGAGTCCAAAGCATTATCGGAGATCGAACCCGGAGCATCAGCTTACAAAGCGAGTACTCGCTCCACTGCACCAGCGAGACCACCAAAACTAAAAATGACTTTAACTCCTCTTTAGCGTAATGGTATGAGAAGACGATTCTTTAGCAAGGGTCACGTGTTCGATTCCCGTTATTTCAGATTTAGGAAACTGTATTTTCTAATCTGAAATCTGAACTGATAAATGACTGTTGTTTTTAAAGAGCCTACATACTGCCAAGACCTTTTTTATAGTAAACAATTTATGTTTACTACTTTATTTCTCTACTCTACGCTATGCTATAATTTTCTGGGAAAATACCAGTATAATTAATGAAATATTTGTTGCTCAAAAAAGATGCGTAAGAGCGCTGTGCCAAATACAACGAAAAGATAGTTGCAGGCCATACTTAAAAAAACTAAATCTTCTTACGGTATCATCTTTATATATTTTAGAATTATGTTTATTTTTAAGAAATAATGGTACCCTATTTGCTCGTGCAAACCCAAATCGTTTTAGGGATAAATTTCAGATTCCAGTTCATAAAACCACATTTTTTTAAATAAAAACGTCTGTGTTATGGCTATCAAAATATATAATAAGTTACCTCAGAATGTGCGAAAATGCCATAACATCAACATATTTAAAAAAAAATTGAATGACTTTTTAATTTTTAAGACATTTTATAATATTAAAGAATTTTTTTCCAATTAAGTTTTATATACAAATACAATATATTATCGACATTATTAATTTTAACTTGTATGTACAAATTCATAATACTATTAAGTTTTATATACATTTACGTTGTAAATTTATTTTAATGTGTATAGATTTAAATTTTGGTTTTATAACACTGTATTGTATTGCACGCCACATAGGCATTGAATTGCAATAAAGAATTTTTGAATTTTGAATTTTTGAATTTTTTAACCCAGACTAATCTTCTTAAAGGTTATGTTTTTTTATAATTACAAAATTAACTGTTCTTGTTGTTATTTCATCGATAGATGGCTACTGCTGGTTATACATACATATATACATAAGCTTAAGAGTTTCCTAAAAGCTCGCTTGTATCCAGCGGCAGTTGAGGACTCGCCTGATGATGCCCTTTCGACATCATCTATTAAACCAAAGTAAAATTTTAAATAAAAATTACTATTGAATATTACTTGTTTGAATTTCAAATTATATTGTACTTTATGATAACAATATGTAATGCAACAAAGTTGTTTGTTTGTTCTATATACAATGTTAATAATATGATCAATAAACTTAGTTTATGTTCTAGTTTACTACCTATATCTTTCACTGATATTGCTGCAGTAGATTTATATATTAATATTAAAGGGAAAGACAAAGGGGATTGTATTTCATGTTTCACATCTTGTTAATATTGTGGGTATTTACTTAGGCCTACCCTATTTAGCATAGTTTAAATGGACTATTTGCCTGACACCGATCTATTCAAACGGGATTTATATAATAAAGATACAAGAATTAAAAGCCATTATGTAAAAATAAATATTGAATTAATAGCTACTCTAATGAAACTTAGTATACTAGATGACTTATTATACAATTTTCATAACCGATTAAACTAGTTACGAGTTAGAATATAATTTAATTCTAATCATTTATGTACATTTATGTAATATAACAATTTTGTATGTAATATTACAACGAATCTATAGCAAATTGGCAATTACAATGTTTAGAAATCAACCAATGGGAAGGTCTTTGTTTCTAAGAATACGATTTAGTCAAATGACGAACCATATCCTTTATTTAACATATTATTTCACTTTAATTATATTATATGTATATTATTTCATTTTAAATATATTAACTATGACAGGCAATTAAATTTTACTCACACAAATGTATTTCATTTTTAATTCAGACTATATTATACTTTAGGCGATCTATCTATATAATAGATTTATGGTAAACTCCGTAGATATACTATATTAATGCAAAGTAAATATAAAAATTATATATAATATTTATTTTATTATATTTTGTAGAAATAAACTGAATTTATTCTTCTGAGAGTAGGAACTAGATCCTGACAGGTCCAATATAAGAAGAAACTTGTTAATTTATCCATCTCCGATATATACATGCTTTTTCTTTATATTTTGCATAGCCGATATGATATTTCTATACTTTACATTATCCTCCATGTTCTCGTACGAATCAATTTTCTTATATTATTACTTTGCTCACAGGAGGTGCCATGGGACATCATTGATCGTTGCGCTCTGCCTGTAGTGCTATGCCATGCACTTGCAGTGGTGCTGTCAGCTCTCCTCAACGCGTTACACGTCAGCCAAATATCTGTGTTCACTTTATTCCTCTGGTTCGCCATTTCCGTCACTGGGTCTCTTTGGTTCTACCACAACTTACAAGTAAGTAACTAGTATATATTTTATAGTTAAACTGCTGATGGTTTGATGTCTGGAAAGGGTGTGATGTTCTCAGTTTGTCGTACTTAAGCAAGGAACATTGTATGATCATCTTAAGTTATGTATGTACTAGCTGAACCCGCGATTTCGTCTGCGTGGAATGTTATTTGGTAGCATTTTCATTAATTTAAGCAAATCGTTTTACAAATAAGAAACATCTGTATAACACCCCCGCAACCACCCTTGCGCGTGGAATTCCTTAAAATCTATTCTTAACTGACCACTACTCAGCAAAAGGAATATTCCTAACAAATTTCAAGCCGATACGCCTTATGATTCCAGAGACATCGCGATGAGTCAATAGATACCTGGATATCTCTTATATATATAGACTAGCTGAACCCGCGCCTTCGTCTGTGTGGAATGTTTTTTTTGGTAGCATTTTCAATAATTTAGGCTAATTGTTTTACAAATAAGAAAAATACCGGCACTGCCCTTCGTGTGGAATTTCCTAAAATATACTTTTGATAGTTTCCATTTAAAAGAGAAGTTTGAATTTTTTTAATGTCAATATTTGAATTTTTTAATTAACACCCTCGCAACCCCCATTGCGGCTGCAATTTCATGAAATCCGTTCTTAGCTGACCTCTATTCGGCAAAAAGAATATTCCTACCAAATTTCAAACCTTATGGTTCCAGAGACGTCGTGATGAGTCAATAGATACCTTTTTTATATATATAGATAGTAGCATATACCTATTTTTATTATGACATCATTTTATATAGCCACCACTTTAAATATATATCTCACATATATTATTTTGGATGATATTTGATAGTGCTACAGTGTATTTTTTACAAAGAAAAATATAGACTATTTCAGATTCTGCTGTAATTTAATTTGAAATTAAAAAAAAAATGTATTTTGTTTATTCATTCAACGCAGCGATATTTGGAATGCAATGTTTTATTTTATTATTTTTCATAAAAAACACAATCGTTTGAACTTCTTAAAACAAAGAAAAGAATAATTTGTGAATCAAAATAAACAATGAACAAAACAATATGTGAACTCATTAATTCTATGTACCTTTGAGAGTACAATGTCTAGATTCGCCCACATTTGTTATCCAATTCGTCCACACGTATGCCTTCTTTTCTAACCAAAGTGAAAATTAATTTTGGTTTACTGTTATAATGTTTTTTTATAATTCAATTATATTTGTTCAGAAGCGTGAACAGAAATTGTGTGAAGTTAATACAAATGACCGCAATTAATTATTTAAGCTGGCTTCATCAAGAGTGAAAGAATGAATACATGGAGTTTAGATATTGTTTTTCACATCTGTCGTCAAAATGTATTTTTTTTTAAGTTACATTATTGAACTGCCTCATTGGTCTACTGGTTAGCATGTTCGCCTACAGACATGAGGTCCTGTGTTTAAGTCCCGGGTAGGGCCATTTCAAAAATCAATATCGATCGTTCTTTTAAGATTTTTTTCAATATTTACCCTAAATTGGGAAGTCGGTCCTGCGCCTGATCTCTCTCCGGTCGACTCGGATTGCCAACACATCTGACTAAGAGAGTGAAGGAATAGAGAATGCACTTGTGTACGAGTACTATGCTTGTCAATCCGCAGTGGAGTAGCGTGGTGGGTCTATGCTCTAAAAATCCTCTTTCCTAATAGTGAGGAGGTCTGTGCCCAGCAATGGAAAGTTAATAGGCTACAACTTATATTGGAACGACCTAAATTTACCCTCAAATTTGATTGAAAACTATTTAATCACCCTATTTTTTTCTTAATATGTTACATTATATACGATTTTATAAAAAAATCCTAAACGTTTAACGTATTTAAAATATTAAATATTTATCCAACTTTGTCAAATTAATTACGGATCAAATTAGTTCCATTAAAAGACAATACCATTATAAATATATTGCTGACACAATCTAAGATGGAAGCGCGCTGATCTGTTAAGAGGCAATTGCTGAAATGGTTTCTACACAGTATCGTACCGGAAGTAACACAAATCTCTTTGCTTTGTGGTACGTCTTTACTGATAGGATAGTAACCAACCACGACTGAAGCCTCCCACCAGTCTAGACTCAGACAAATTAGAAAATGCAATTTCCTACCTAAAATTCATCCTACCGGGGATTGAACCTGGTATCGCTGCTAGCAAAGCGAGGCCGTCAAAGTCATATTTGACATATTTATTGCCTTTACATGTAATCTATAATAAAAAATTGAATCGCAAAATGTGTTGGTAAGAGCATAACTCAACAACGCCTGTTACAATTTTGACAATTATTTTTTTTATATCCAAGTATAAGGATGGTTTTTACGGCGAGAAAAGTGCGAATAATTGCAGGGGAATACCCTAAAAACCCCTTTTCTGGTTCCCATACAAACGTATATAGATAAATATAGATTCAATTTGACCTTTATTGCTATTCAATAAAGTTCGTAATAAATTACATGTACTCACTGTTGTCTAAGCAATGTAGGTGTGTTCCTAATGTCAAAGAGTCAATTTGCACTTTATTGCCGCTGCACAAAGTTCAAAATCAATTGAATAGTCACAACCCGACCAAATTGAATAGTCACAAAATGTAAGAGCTATAGATATTTAGCACTGCTGTAATATCATTTCGAAACTCGGAAATCTGCCACATTTCTAATCTTTTTGACAGAACGAAGTTTGTCGGATTCTAGTCTATATATTTTTCTGACATAAACTCTATTTGAAAGTCAAACCCAGTAGTAGATTTACATTCTTGTACCATCGAGAAGTCAGTATAAAACTTCTTATGTAAAATATCAACGTCATATGATATTTCAAATACCACAGTGTCGAGCCAGTACAAGATTTTCGCAAATGACGTCAAACGTGTAGTACTTTAAAAATAGTGTGGCTTCAAGACCTAGAATATTTATAGATTAAATGAAAAATGAAAGTTCACAAATCGTTCTAAAATTTTTTGATGATAAATGTAGAACAAATTATATCTATTTTATAAAGTAAAACCGTAAGGACAAAAAAGCAGTGGTGTAATCAACATTATCTGCAATATAGTAACAGTTAAGTTACCGATAAAAAGTGTACTCTGCAAATTGGAGTGCTTCTAGTTAAAGCCATTACTAGTGAATTGAAAATTTATAATTTAACTACAGGTAAACACTTTACTGTCAATGAAAATTATTACAAACCTCACCGACGCCTTAAAAGAAAATCTAATTATGCAATAGATCCGTTGAAATATTGAAAGACACATTTAAATCTACTAATAACGTAATTATATTTTGTGGTATTATAAAATTGAATATCGTGACCTCTAACAACGTAGATCGCAAAGTACGGGTTTTCCTAGATTCCCGCGGAATGGGGAACTACGTGGGTAATACCTCGAGAAACAGCTAGTATTTTGTTATCTCTTTTTTATTGAATAATACTGAACCAACTCTTTGTTTGCCTGGTAGAAATCGCTAGTCTAAACTAGTATTATAAAGACGAAACACTTGTGTTTTTGTGTGAATGTTTGTAATGTTTTCACATAAAAACTACTGGACCGGTTTCAAAAATTTTTTCACCATTAGAATGCCGCATTTTCACTGAGCGACATAGACTATATTACTTTCTCAAAAAAATAGGGATCCTTAATAAAAATGCGTTAATACAACCCAAGATGTGAAAAAATTGGTCATATAAAATCTGTCATCCCATGCGAAGCGAAAACTATAGATGGTAGAAAAAATGTTTTACAATAATAGAGACCATAGGTATATATTACGTTATGGTCGTCCATCGTTTAAATAAAAACAACCACAGTCAATTTTCACAGAGATTATTTATTACCTTTAACTAAATTATTAATTAATTTTTTAATTAAATGACATTAACCAATAATTTATGGGTGCAAGATGTGTGCACCGGACAGTACTTCAAATAAGAATGCCCGCCAGCCTAATGTTCCTAGATGTTTGTTGGTAGCTCGCTGCACACCTTGTTACCAACATTAAAAAACGTTGCCGCCGCCATATACAAAAAAGTCCGCGATACCATTTGTCCAACTACTGTAGTTATACACAGTTAATAAAAGTAAAAAAGATAAGTAGCAGCCCATTAACGTCTCACTGCTCGGCACAGACCTTCTCACTAATAAGAGAGAGGGTTTTTAGAGCAGAGACCCACCACGCGTCTCCTCTGCGGATTGGCAGGCATAGTACACTAGTGTGCTCTCTAATACTTCACTCTCATAGCGACGTTAAAGCAATCCGGCACGACCTGAGAGAGATCAAAAGCAGGACCGACGGTTTAACGTGCTCTCCGACGCACGGGGGTGGATCACACCGCTAAAATTTTTCCCAACTTTGGGCAAATATTGAGAAAATCATAAAAGAAAACTCAATATCGATTTCGAATTGGCCCACTGTGGGACTTGAAACCAAGACGTCAGTCGAAAGTCGAACGTACTAACCACTAGACCAACGAGGTTAATAAAAATGCCGACAATAATCGAACCATATTATTCGTACCTCTGTATTGATATTTATTATTTACCCCACCAAATGATACTTTATTAAAGACCGTTTCTGTACAATAAATACCTGTAAAATACTTTTTATATTAAATCGGATATTCTATTCAAAAGACATAACGAATTTTAAAATTTCAATCAAAAGAAAATAATGTATCCCAAATCGAACTCCCGAGTGTCAAATTTTGTGTAAAAGGAAGTTCTGATACAATAAAGTATTTCAAATAATTCTCTTCTCTAATATTATACAAGAAAGTTTTGCATTTTCAATTTTTCTTTTCATTTTTAACAATTTATAATAATCAAGCTAAAAATTACTCGACCGATTTAAAAAAATCTTTCTACACGTGTAGGGTATTTTGTAATTTACTAATGTCGGATATTCTCTCGTAAATGATGTTACGAATTAAAAAATGTTTTAGTTACATATATTCGTTGTTAAATAAATTATGTATGTTGATTAGATTAAGAATGTAAGTGTGTATCTAATAATTTGGAAGGAGCTAATTAATAACTAAGTGAAATAAAACTTTTATGTTGACGGAAATAAATCTATTGTACGATTTAGTAGAATTTCCACTGCCACGAGATCGTATCTACGCGGATGACACCACGGCGCATTGCTAGTAAGTAATAAGATTGCTTATTTGTTGCTTTTAGTTGCTGATGCTTTTGACGTGGTTCACGTCTCATTGTTATGTTCTGCCTGAGCTGAGAGTGCAAACGACAGCGCGAAACAAGCGATAGAGACGCACGATCGGCCTAATTCTATTGTTTTGTACAACAACAATGACATTGTCACGTAAAATTATCGCCCGTAAACCTTTTGACTTTACTGATAACTAAGTTTTTATTTATTGCTAGTTTGTGGTATACATTAATGTTTATTGCAACTGCAAATTACCGTTAATATAGGGATTTATCCTCGTCAAATTGGCGGTCTATTGTTAGAATATTTGCTCGAATTTATCGAAAGGCAAATCACGCGACAACTCCGTTCTAATAACACGTATCTCAACAAGCTTATATGGAAACCCCTCTTTACCGTACGTCTACAAGCTAATTAGATGAACCGCCCTCTCAACTTGACGTACTAATAAAATTCTTTCTACATCATCGCTGCTAATCTTATAGAGAGCAATAAAACACTATTATATCCTTTTATATACACATATTGTTCGACTTTGAGGCTCATAATAAGTTTAATCGAAGAGAAAAACATTGATTTAACGACAAAATATTTACACACCCACAGCATTAAATCATTGTAATTTGTTGTTTTTTATATATTTATAATACAATTTATGAAAAACAACATATGCTCTGAGGCGAAAACCGATTTTGGTATATACGTATAGACCAAAAATTTAACATTTACAACAACGAGTATTAGTAAATTAACATTAGAAATTGCCGTCGTTATTTCCTCCAGCATCTATGGTAAAAGGTAATTGTAAAATGTAAGCTTTTCGAAAGTGTAACAATCGATGAAATATATTTCATAAAAGTACAGAAATAATCAACAACAACACTAAAATTTACGGTTAATCCAAAAGGAAACTAATCTTTGTTCCCTAAATTTATGTGTTCATACAATAACTATAATCTTTATCCCACAATTACACCAGTTTCTTAATGTTATCCCTGACCTCGAAACTAGGAGTACCAGTGTCTTAGGGGTCAGTCCCTTCCTGTCATATTATAGATACTTTGTATATCATATCGTATTACAAAATAAAACAAAGAGTACTTACGTTATATTAATAATATTGTTAACTTATAATTATGTTAATTTAAGTGAATATGTACGTGTGTAAGTACGTGAGTGTGTGTGTGTGTCTTATATACTTCGCTCACACAGAGGAATTTTGTTTACTAATTGTTTTAAACTTAAATTTTCGTGGTTTATTAACATATTGACTATTTGAACCGGTACATACCACGATGTTGTTTTTTTCTTTTTTTTTTAATTTTTCCGATATTTCGACCCAGTTGCATCGATCGTGGTCACGACGTTACTGCTGTGGGCGGTTGTGTCAATAGACGTAGAGTAGACAGATTCTGCCCTTGACAGGTTGACACAACCGCCCACAGCAGTAACGTCGTGACCACGATCGGTGCAACGGGGTCGAAATATCGGCAAAATTAAATAAAACCCCATCGTGGTATGTACCCGTTCAAATAGTCAATATGAATTTTGTTTAATAATACTAATTATAGACTAATTTTAGAAGATTAACGTATTAATGGACTTTGGTAATTTAAAGCTTTAAAATAGTTAAGTTTATCTGTCAGGCCATATCTGTTGCAATATGACATGTTTTAGAATGGTATTTACGTTTACGGTTGATTTTAATTTTTTTTCAATAGGCATCATTCAAACAAACATTCTCAATGATATCTCATGAATCATCTCAAGTAACTACTATGAGATTAGAAATCATAAATTAGATCTATGATTAATTAGCAAAAGAAGTTGTAATATCTATTTATATCCTATACAGTAACACAAAGTCGTAATATTAAATGAAGCAACCATTTCATTTACGCCTTCGTACAAGGTCACATCACCATCTTTCACGTGACTGACCTTTATGCTTATACGTAATGTAGGTCAGGAAAATACTAACGCAAACCTCTAAAGACTATTGTTTTGATAATAATTGTACATTGTCTCTAGTTTCTTGTTTCATTCATCATTGCTGTATTGGTCAGCTTATGTCGGGTTAATTCAAAATTGTTTTACTAATAATTCAGATTATAAGTTATAAAATCATATAAAGCTAGTACAAAAGAAATCTCATCTCGCAATGTATGTTATCGCACTCATCCGAAACGGCTTAACCACTTTTGCGATTTTTTTTTGTAGATTTAATAATAGGTATTAGAGCATTTTTCATCTTCTCATTCTTGCTCATTAATTTTTTTATTCGCTATGCATTGTAATATTATAAAATACTGAAATTAAACTTGACTTTACAAAATTTGTTCCTATTTAGATAGACAAATTAGTGTACATTTTAAACACGAAATAAGTAATTCAGAAACAAACTTAAAAGAATAGCACAAATAAGCAACTTTAGGGTTAGAGAGATTATGTGAGTTAAAAGGGGTAGATGGTGTCCACTACTATAAATACATACATATCAATATTCCTACTAATACATACACTTTAACTTACATGAAAGTACAGAAATAAATATTATAAGTATATACATAGATCCCATAACAATATATTTATACGAGCTAACCCAGCAAACGTTGTTTTGCCATATAATTGAATCAAAATATTTTTTTAGGGCTGTAAAAATGAATTATAAACCTAATCTCATGCCTAATGAATATCTATATCCAATTTCATCAAAAACGGTCAAGCAGTTTCGGAGGAGTATAAACACTAAGTATGACCCAATAATTTTGATATTTTAAGTATAAATATATAGTTAGGACAAATAAATGTCGTCATTAAGGACACAAAGAAAGGTTATAATTCTTTCATTTTTATTAATATGTTTTCTTACAATTTTGCTACGTTTCAATAGTATTTAGACTCGTTTTGATGACCCAGTACCTTTACCTTATGATTAGGATTGTCTTTTCGCTACGAAAGCAATTGGTCCCGATAATTTTAGCAATAAATTAATTAAAATTATTAATTTGTTTGGAATCGGTATGTTTTTGTAGCAATAATAAACAACGTTTGTAATTTTAAAATATAATTCATCGTTCATCTACGGTTTGTCGATGATGTGGTCAATATGGCAGAGACTCTGGAAGACTCTCTCAATGCAATGCTCGATGATCTCAGCAGGGACTCTCAACAGGTGGGCTTAAAAATGAACATGGATAAGACGAAAATTATGTTCCGCTCCACCCAGTCATCGTTGAGAACTCAGCACTCGAAATTGTGGACGAGTATACATACCTGCGACATAAAGTCTAGCTAGGTAGGTCCAATTTCGACAAGAAAGTCAACCAACTGAATCCAACACGGTTGGGCAGTGTTCGGGAAACTCTGGAAGATATTTTCGTCCAATATCCCTGAATGTCTGAAGAATGAATGTCTTCGAACAGTGTGTGTTTCCAGTGCTTATTTACGGATCGGAAACGTGGTCGCTGACTATGGGCCTCATTCGAAAGCTCAGAGTCACTCAGCGTGCGATGGAGAAGGCTATGCTCGGAGTTTCTCTAAGCGATCAAATCAGAAATGAGGGGCTCTGTAATAGAACCAAAGTCACCGACATAGCCCTACAAATCGCGTACCTGAGGTGGTAATGGGCGGGGCACATAGTCTGGCGAACCGATGGACGTTGGCGCCGGAAGGTGCTGGAATGGTGACCTCACGAAAAGGCCCCACAAGGTGGACCTACGATATAAGGAGGGTCGCCGGTAGCTGTTGGAGGCAGGCGGCGCAAGATCTTGCCTTGTGGGAAAATTTTCGTGAGACCTATGTCCAGTAGTGGTCATCCATCGCTTGAAGCGACCGAATAATAGTTTAAAAATATAAATTTCTTTATTTACAATTAAAGTACCCGTATATTCGGTAATATTTAACCCTAAGTCTTTCAAATTGGATAGCATTAGTAGACTAGTATATCTAGCTAGAACTAAGCCGTAGTAGTGCAATGCAGCCTTAACAATATTCAGTTTTCTTTGCGGGACGATAAATCCATTTTACAATACGATATTGCACAGAATCATGACTGTAAGAGTACGTATTATGCTCGTATTCCTTTTATGAAATAAAATATATTAATTTTCACATTGATTTCGCGATAGTAAGGTTTTTTAAATCTTATTTATTTTAAGTTCTTTGAGTCTCTTATGAGCCCCATTGACATAAGTCTTAATTGCCCATGAATAGACACGTACGTCTTTCTTAAGAATCACAGGTTCGAGTCCTTAAAGGCATCATTAAGTTATCTTTGTAAAACTTATACGTCTAATTGTTGTTAAAAGTCATTACTATGCTTTTCAATGAATTGCGAAGAAATCTCAATTATGGAGTACTTGTAAGCAATAGTCGAGCGTCGTTGTGGGTTTATGCTATGAAAACTTTATCTACTATGGTGATAAGTCCTGCGGCCAGCAGTAAGACGTATATTGCCTTACCTTTACGTTATAAAGTACGTATATTCTGTATCAACCTAATTTTATTTCTAATCCTGTGGCTTGTCGGTGGTACCATAAAACGCAAGTCGCTGTATATATATATTTATATCAACTAATATGATACTTCTAATGAGACGCCTTATTTTAAGTCCAATTAATTGAGAAGAAATTGTTATAAGATTACGTATAGCCTAAAGCAAAACCAACTTCTTTGTTATTTGACCGCTTACTTATTACAAAAAGAACGTAAAATGTAATAAAGCTGACAAGATAATTAGAAGACCTTTCAAATAAAATACTGCGGTATAAAAGAGGAATGTAAAGTTCCGTTCAAGAATATAAAAAGTTATTTTATATTTTATAACCACATTGTTTTTTTTATATTTTATACATGTTATTATTACTTATATCTATGTACTTCAATATCTAAAAAAAGATCTTTTTGGTGCTTTCCAAAGTAGTTGTGTCGAAACAAAACATTTTTTATCTTCAATTTGTAATTTATTCGCTATTAAAGGCTTAAAGGTTCCGCGTTTTTCGGTAAAAATACCCCATGGTTTATTTGATTTTCTCCAATTAATGAATTATTCCAATATATCCAATGACTTTTTTTCAGTCTTATAAAGTTATTGAAAAAAAAAGCGATGTATTGCATGAAATACAGAAATTGTAGGTACAAGTGTAAGGGAGCCTCTGATACTTCCTATTCAGGTTGATGAGGGTTTCGCTGGGTTTTAGTGGGTATTCTAGCTAAGCTTGCGAGTCCCACACTCCCTGTCCTCGTGGTAGGGGTGCGTAAAAGCATTTCCCAGCGTGAAAAAAAAAGGTACAAACCCTATGGCCGTTATAGACTAGAAACCATTAAACGAATTATTCGCGATTAAGTCGATAAAGCGATTACTGCAATGTAGAAAACTCGAATGTACAATGTACAATATTCGAAATTAATATACGAATATATAAACGAATTATTCGCAATTGAGTGGATAATTATCAAAATGACTTCCACCATATAGAAATCCGTAGATAATGACATTATATGTCACTATCTACGGATTTCCCAATATGTAATTAAGAGAAGAAACTAAATATTAACAAGCTACAAAAAAGAGATTAAAAAGAATTTACTATTAACTCCATATGATACCCGCGGCATAATGCCAGCAATGAAAAATTAAAAACTGTTAAGAATAAATTAAAAAAGAATACGCATTTAAATTTTACTTTAATACATTTGGAATATTATGTTTTGAAAGCGGTGAATATTTTTATTTAGGTTTGGATATTTTTGAAACTCGAGTACACTAACAAATTTGTTCGAATATGTGTACACCTTAAAAACGTGTTGCTCAAATGAGACAGCGCTGATTGAATGAAACAACTTTACATTACAAAATTTATATTGGTACCGCCTCATTCGATCGAACCCGCAACCTCATACGTTACAGGTTACTTTGCCTCCCCGCTATCTCCAATCTTTTATATGGTAATCAAGCTCATCAGTATTACCCAAAAGTTTTCCTCCCCGCCCCCACACTCGACTACTGCGTCACCCATAACACACCTTATAAATATTGCAATGCAGTAACAAACATAACAAAGATTCCATTGATCATCGGTAGTTGACTCTAATATCCCGATAGCGTATAAAAGATTCTGCCAAGTATCATTAATATGCTCCTAAGAATTGAAGAGTTCCTTTATTTTGTCATTGATCCCATAATCAAAACTAACAAAACATAAAACAACCCTTGATGTATAACCTTTTCAATAAAAAACGAATCATCAAATCCGTTGGCGTGATATTGAGTTATTCGTGTATTCGTCTATTTGTCGCGCACATGCGTAAAACAAATTTAAAACACTTGGTTTTCTTATTAAGCAGAACTGGACCTCCTTTCATATCGAAAAAAGAATCATCAAGATCAGTTCACAGGTCAAAAGACATACAGACGAATTGATAACCTTCTCTTATTTTGGACTCGGTAAAAAAATAAAGCAGATATATATTTATGTTGACCCTTTTCGTTCTGTTAGAAGAAACAGTTTTAGTTTTAATTTAAAGGTCGAACGGGATTGTAACAGTCGGTCGGTCAGGTCAGGTCGTACCAGCATTTGATATCCGCGAATTTAAAACTTCCCTTAAATGCCGGTGTTCTGAGCTTCGGAGTAGAAAGGACGGTTAATTTATTATGCACCTTGTTAATTTATTATATAAGTAAACGGGAATTCCATTTTAAGAAGAACAGCAGCAGGATGTAATTTTCTGCATTCTTCCATTTTTAATATATTTGCTGCATTACATACACTACAGCTGACACGTTTGCAATAAGTTTGAAACCTGATGTTGTTAATTTCTGTACTGCAACTGCAAATTTTATTATAGCTCCATTTATATTTTTAAAAATAGGAGTTTAATAAAATGCCTACATGGATTCTTGTCGGATAAGTAATTACCTGCGAGCAGCATTTTCAACAGAATATTGAAGTACTAACAATATAATCTCAAACGCGTGTAGCGCGTAATTATGAAGGCTTTAGCGTGAAACGTACACACATGCAAATGGTAATCGAGGAAAGGTAGGGTAGCAGTTTATGACCTCCGGCATTATTGTCTAGGGTTTATCGCCCACAATAACCGTCTATGGCTGCGCTCCATATCACTTAAAGCAACTTTATTCAGTACAAGCTAAACCCGGTTTTGTCCGTTTTGGTGTACCTAAACGTGATACGAAATGAATAGAAAAGTAATATATCAGGCTTAGTCTTTTTTTAAATGCAAGACTGTTCCGCACCTCGTCCATATTCGATAATAAAAGTGTATGAAAATGTTTATATAGAAAATAAATGTGTCTATTTTTTTCATATAACGGATTAATGAAAACTGACAATATAGGTGTAACAAAATATTTTTGTTGTAAGCCACAAAAAACCAAAAATAGGTTGTTATATAATTTTAAGCGTCGATTGGTTTCGGTCTCATATACTTTAGACGAAAAACAAAACACTTGCAGTAGAAATGCTTCGAACTAATGTTGTGTGACTATAGAAAAAAATTCAATCGAATGAAACACGAACATGGCTCGATGGATTGAATTGAAACGTTATAGGGATTTTAGGAATAAAATGATCTTAAAAAGGCACGGACAACATTATTAATTTTCTCAATATTTACAATGTAGCATGTGATTTTCTTGGAGATCACAAAAACCCAATTTTTTATGATTTTTAAAAGTCATGTCAAGGATAAAAAGATTTTTTTTTTAAAACCATCCTAGAACCCAGTGGATAATTTATTCAAGCTTAAGAAACTGCCCGTAGATTTTCAGTGCGATTGTTAGTTTCAGAGATATCATTGTACAAAGAGAAAATGATCCATTTTCATTCAAAGTCCGGTAGTTCAGTGAAAAAAGGTCATATCGGGACAATAAAAAACCAAATTAAAGAAAAATAGACAGCCTTTACAATTCATATAGTGGTCAAATGTTCGAGTATATACACCAAAAATAAGATCGAAAAAAAACCGTTTCTTTTCTCTCATCATATTCATTGCCTTTGCGAGATACGTGTATTTCGGGAAAAGCTTTTTGCGAGATCCTAATCTTGCAACTACAAGATTCAAATTCATTTTTATTATACTCCGATGCGACCATTTTTATAAACGATACAGCCAGTTAGCAATCATTGAAATTTTGGAAAATTTTTGGATTCTTTAATTTTTTCCGGTAGTATGTTTTGTGGATTACAGAAAATACGATTTCTTATTAAGTAAGTTATAATTTATATGTATGGCGGAGTTATAGTTTCTGGAACGCCGGCGCCATCTCTCGGCCCTAGACAGAGTCAATGAGTCACAGGTCGGCAGCGTTTCTCGACAGTTGTCGAGTAATGAAACTGTAGCGTTCCCAACTATTATTGTTAATTTGATATCGGAAACATTAAGAGATTGCACATTATAATCTGAGTTAATTAATAAAGTGTTTGATCGCACTAACATTACAGATCAACGCCCACAGTTTGGACATTGGTATTTCGAATTATGGACCCGACTAATGACTATAATATGTATATATACGAGTATATATATACAGATACATATACACAAGAAAATAAATGATTTTTGAAAAAAAATGTGTATTATTCCTTGTACAGTGTATTATTTTCAAAAGGGTAAAAAGCATAATATTTTTTAAAGTTCGTAAAACGTCTCATGGAAGTTCTTAAATAAAAACACTAATAAAACAAGTAAAGAAAATAAGTTTACTTTTCAAGGTAACCCACATCGGTCGTAATTATTATTTTTTCGCGAAAAATTCATCATTTGAAATCTTTCAACTGCAAAACTTATCTTCCACTTTCAGCTTTGTTCATTTAAACTTCGTTCGTTGCTGTACTATACTTTTATATGATCTTGGCCATATTAACAAACAAAGTCGAATTGAATTGTTCCTTCTGATAAAGTGGTATTTAACCAAATGTTACAAGATCTCATACATATAAAATTGCAATTAGCGCAATTGTAGTAGTACTACTTCATTCATATAGTTTTTATAGCACAGTGCATTAAGTAAGCATATATTTCATTCCTTGCTCAGTTATAAAAACATTATTAGATATGTATGTTCGTATTTATGACATTAAAATTAAATAGAACTGTTTTTGTGGGCTTACGAATTAAGTTTGTTTAAGATTTGTTCGTATAATCACAGTTAGAGAACTGTTGGAGTTTGTTTTGACTTTAAATGTCAAACTTAATATTTTTAAAAAAGTTTTTCGTGATACTGTAAGATTAGAAAGTAGGCGTAATCGAATTTGAAATATACAAGCTATGAATTGCCTTTTAAGTATAATTATTATAGATATATTTGGAAATTGTTAATTTTTTAACTTTGTCTTTTTTAAGGTCACAGGTCTTAAACTTTCGACCTTGAGGAGGAGGCTTAGGGGCTTCCACTTCAGTTTCATTTTAATTCTAATATTTCCTACGGTGTCCCCAGTTTACTTTTTTAAGGTCCATGACAATGGCATAGACTTACGTATTATGTCCAGACTTATCACAAATAAGTATTCTTTATAATAAAAATAGTTGGTCGGCGCCAATTCGGAAATTAAGTATGAAGTTTTCTATCGTTAACCATCCCACTCACCGTGGGAATCTGCTGACTCACGATTGTGTAGGATGGCATACTGCATTAGTACTCAAAGATGATGTCATTTATTTGAAGAAAGTCCATTTTACTTCAGAAATAAACTAAAGGTCAATTTACCGCATAAAATGGAAATGGGAACCAATATCTAGACAGATATGAAATGATAAAGTCATAAGCATACCTTTATTGTACGTAATAAAAACAAGTTAACTATGGGGTTATAACAGTTTACGGATGTAGGCGTAAAGTGCATTGCCTAGTGTTATGGCGTAGGCATACACGCGTGTGAAAACTTCAAAGTTAAAAGGGCATGCGAAATCGAATGCTGAATTTTTACCCTTAACGAGAGACAGGCTTAGTTGAAGATCACTAAAGAATAATAAAATACAGCGACACTACCGACGGTTCGTTATTTAGGTAACGATCTGAACCTTATTTAGAGTACAGAAATATTGTAATCGATGCTGTGGTCGAGAAGTTATTAACACTCGAAATTGGAGAAAACTTTCGCTATCTTCTTCAATATATAATGAAATTGGAGCTGTATATGATGAACATACTTTATCGATCGCTCGCTTTCGTTTTGGTGATTCGAATTTTCATTTTAATGAGAAAAATGAGTCACGTCATCGTCCAATCATTGAAAAAGCTGATGAAAATTCTTGAAATAGTCATCCAAGCTAATTACATTAGCAGTATCAATGGTGGTTGGGAATACGGAAGATAAACGGTCACGTGGCCGCTCACCATCACGATGGACCGACCAAGTAATAAACTTGTCGTCCACCAAATTTTACATGGTAGTAAGAGAGGTGCTGGACAGAAATCGATGGAAACAGATCATCCGCTCCAGATGCTACAATGATACTGACCACGATCCTCAAACATGAGGGACCGACTGGGAGAGAGATGAGAGAACGGAATGATATCCATTCTACTTTGTAAACGGAGATGATAAGTGAATTATGTATTATCGGAAGCAGAAAAGGTCGTAGATAAACAGTGCGCGTGTCACGAGCGTTCTTTAAGCCAGCTTTGAAGCCCAAAAACGTCAAGCAGTTTGTGTGGCGAGTCTACTGCAGGGGAATCATCCATTATACTTCCAACTGGTTAAGCGATGGATTAACAGCTCTGCTGTGCACAGTACGCCAAACGGTTGAGGGAAAACGGCCCGAACTGATTAACAAGAAAGGTGTTGTCTTCTATCATGAGAATGCCCGACCTAACAATTTTTTAATGATCTGTCAATACTTGAGAGAGTTTGGTTGGAAATTTTATAGCACCCATATTAGTGTTCGAATATAGCACCTTATGAGTCAAACACTTCATTTAGTTTTTCAACCTGAAACCATAGAGGTTCTTCATCAATAGGATTATAGATCTAAGCAAAAATTGCGAAACATTATCAATGATAATAGAATATATTCGGTTTTCTAAATAAGGGCCAGGTAAAGAGTACTCTAAATCGACGAACTTGTATGAAAGGTTTAATGAGAATAAAAGAAGCGAAGGAGATATGGAAGGACCGTGGCATGTGGACGGAGGTGGTGTCTACCTATCCATATCGGAATGAGGCGTGATGCTATGTATGTATTACCCGATTAACTACTCCCTATTGAGCACAAACTTCTATAACATAATAAGTAAAATCGGCAAAATCCAGCATTAGTATAATCAATAGCATAGACAGAAAATGCAATATTGTCTAATTCAGTAAGGCATAGAAGCGGCAATGAATTGAGAACGACCAATGTTACATATTTATTAGCACGATATGCTACTAGAGCTCTACAATGCTATAATTGGCGAGGATTATGATTGGTCACTGTGGTATAAATACGAGCTTGGAGGCGCGTTTATAATGGCTACGTTTACACAGTTAATAACTGTGTAAACGCAGGTCTTACAACACAACCCTGATTATTGTCATTATTAACGTACAACCCAACCTTGGTTATTGACATTATTAAAGCAATACAAAATATGGCAAAAGTATAAAACATTATAAATGATCATCAACGTGAGCTTTCAATAGAGGGTGTGGTTCGATTTATCGCTAAATAAATTTAATTAATAAACGAATATAACTAACTAAAAAATAAGTATATTAACATCAAATGTTGCGCACTGCAAGTTTTAAAAAATGTATGTGAACTTTAGTAGGTGTTTAAAAAAGTTTTTTATTGACAAATAAATTTTGAACAGAATTAGGAAATGTGAAATAAATGAATAGGAAATGTGCAGAAAGTACTACTCATTTCTTTTATACATTCAGTTTGAAAGAAATTAACAGAGACGGTATAGATTTTACTGGAGATAAAAGTGGTATTTTAATTTTAAATATAGTTCCTTTGGGTATGTGCTGAAACCGTTTTTGAATAAAAATCTTGTCGGATATATAATCACTTGGTTTAACTAAAATGGGAGTTGCAAAACCGTTACATCCAGGAATGTTTTCATCAATAATATTATTTATTTGTGAACATCTGCACTTCTCTTTGGACCAGCGTAGTAATAATTAAGTTCCGGCATCTATCCACCATTATCACACGTATACTTCCCGCTCAACACGCTAAAACTTCATTGCTTATTTAATAAATTCACGAGATACATGTTTACTGAAATAAAGAGGATATTTTAATAAGTAAATTAAAAATAAGGGTATGTTGTTAGATGTAAAAAGATAATATTATTTTATCAATGCTTAAGTAAATCGATCGACGCAAAAAAGTTAGTTTACCTCTGTTTCCCGCTATTCTATAACGATGTAGGCATGAAGGACTAAACTATTAACAATCTTATAAAGCCTATGCAATCCTTTCTACAATTATTTTATAGTGGACAAAGATTATTCATTAATTTTTGTAAACTTGTCAGAAATAGAGCAAATATCAGTAATAATAAGTAAATTAATGATATGTTCATAATTTTACTATTTTTTTTAAATATTAAATAGGATTTTATAATAAACGTAAACTTTTTTGTCAAAGGCTCTAACCACTGGTTTGGAACTTAACCGACTACAGAGAAGAATCCAACAAGAAACTCTTTTTTTTATCCATGTTATATTTAATATAAATTACAATAAAATACATCAGCAACATCCATTATCATTAAATAAAAAAACAAATAGCACACAATTATCATTATGACATAATAAAAAGACCTCAGTTTTAATTTAAAGAAATACACTTACCTCTGTATCGCAGAGCAATCCTTTCTACCGATACAACTAACTTAAAACATAATAACTGGTCGTTGATTAAAAACTGAGGCCTCCACTAACATCTATGAACTTTTCTTACTCATGAGGCTATTACGGCAAAACACCAATGAGAGTGTTTGGCGCAAAATAAATTTCTTAATTATCTTATTTATTAAGAAACTACCACTCCTTGTTACTTTTTAATAGTTACAATAAATATAATTTATGTAACTCTAATCATTTATAAAACATTACATCAATAATATCCCAAATTGGCATCATTTATAATGTTTACAAATTCACCAATGGGAACGACATTGTGAAGGCCATTCTTTCTAAGAATATGATTTAGTCAAATGACGAACCGTATGCTTTATTTAAAATATTATTTTATTTATAATAGTTATTACAATATACTATCACACTCATATCTTAGCATGACTTACTTCTGTATTCTTTGTTTTCTCATAAAAATATTGGCTAACACTATAAACATAGGATTTTAGCTAGAAAGTAGACTAACAAATATAAGTATTAATTGAACTAGAATTCATTTCACTTAATGTGATACGGTTCTTTATGTTTGCGTTAGACTTAATGCTTATCTATTTCGGACGCACTTCGTAGTTCATTCATTCAATATAAACTGTAAGCATTATTATTTAATGAATATTATCCCTCCACGCAAATTTACTATAAACAATTGTTTATTTTTTATATTGTTAAATAATGTAAATCAAATCGCCTACGCACCGTCGAAAAAAATATTACGCTGTTTGAACTTTACAAAGTAACTAACTAGACAAAGAATAA
Source organism: Elymnias hypermnestra (assembly GCA_015832385.1). NCBI lineage: Eukaryota > Metazoa > Arthropoda > Insecta > Lepidoptera > Nymphalidae > Elymnias > Elymnias hypermnestra. The sequence goes on along the minus strand of JACTOM010000934.1, from coordinate 397,109 downwards.
TACTTAGAGCGGACTTAAGAAAACTTGTTTTATAAATTTAATAGAATGTAAAGTTTCATGTTTTATATTCTAAATTCTTTAAATTTTTTTTTGTAAATTAAAATGAATCCGGTATCATATAAAATGTGAGATTACTTAGTTGAGGCAGTATATTAACAAGTTATATGAAAAAATAAAGTATTTTAATAAATGTCTATTAAGTAAATATACAACGTCGTTTATTTTTAGAACAAAAAGCATTAAGCGGCAAAAAATCACCATGTGTATTTTTTAAAAAAAGAAAAATATAATAACTGTGCCTAGAGAGAATATTTCAAGAAAAATAACCATTTAATTTAGACTCTATTATCATCACCAGATTATTTGATATATGCTTAGATATCCTGCATCTCTATCGAATCAATAGTATATTACCTTAACATAGCACATAACATATTGAACAAAATATCAAAATACCAATAATATTACAACCGTTTTACTACAGTTTGTTTTTCAGGTTTATATCTCTTTGTTATAATATGAAGGAACGGTTTTACAATCTTAATATTATGCTCTCTTTTATAATGTGACCAGAAAATTTACGCTAATCAGAAATCAGATTCTTAAATTATCTTTTAATCGAATATTTTACGTCTGCATTTTTAAGTTTGTATGTCTTATTAAAATAATATTGTTTAGAGCTTTTTATATAAATTACGAATAAATAATAATGTAAATTGGTATTTTGTTAGTAAGCTATACGAAAACTCACGTCATAACAAGTTTTTCATCCATCAAATTTGTGTTCTTGGATAGGTTTTTTTTTAACTTTCTTGTACTAACAATTTTTATAAAACCAGCGTTTTATTCTGATGTTTCAAACGGATTTATTTATTATTAAATCTAGACTATATCGCGGCACGCTTATAAATATTTGAAATATAACTCCCTAGAGTAGAATACAAGCTTCGAAATAAATCAAAATTAATCCATCAATCTCTTTAATTTATTGATCTTCAATAAATTTCCTAAATCTTACTTTATGAGTAACGAAAGCATGTATAATCATATTGTTTTTATGTTTAATTCTAGACATTACAATGAGGGGAATATTATCCCTTGTACATTCCAACGTATACTTACTTTTTTCTCTAAACTTATTAAACGGTCTGATTTATCGAGATGCCTCAAATAAAAATGCAAGTCTTAAATATACCATAAAAATGAAGATCTTGACGCAATAATATTATCGTAAACTGAAAGGCGCCGTGACGCCCACATGTTATATGGAATTGTTGAGACTAACCTTGAATTAAAAGATTGCCAGAATATCATATCATACAATATAGCTTTACCACGCGATCGTCATTGTGTTAATATTATCGTTTGTTTCGTGCATAGATAAAGATTGGGGATTTTTTATATTGTTTTTTAAAAAAATAGGTAATGTAACGATTGTTCTTACTTAACTTGTACTTAACTTGATTGTGTGACTTAAATTTCAAGCTCATCAAATTTCTACTCGTAGAAGTCAATCGATTAGATAATTGTACAACAGAAACGACAATCAGGGTTATAAAATTATATTTTACCGCCCAGGAATGCGAGCGCAATTGATTTATATAATGAAACAAACTGCTTCATTGGTCTAGTGGTTAGCATGTTCGACTACTGAAATGAGGTCCTGGGTTCGAGTCCCGGGTCGGGTCAATTCAAACATTAATATTGAGTTTTCTATTAAGATTTTCTCAATATTTGCCCGAAGTTGGTAAGATGCCGGTGTGGGCCACCCCCGTGCCTCGGAGATCACGCTAAGCCGTGATCCTGCACCTGATCTCTCTCCGGTCGTGTCGGTTTCGCGTCACATCGGACTATGGGAGTGAAGGAATAGAGACTTGTGTACTATGCTTGCCAATCCGCAGAGGAGCAGCGTGGTAAGTCTATGCTCTAAAAGCCCTGTCTCCTATGAGTGAGGAGGCTCGTGCCCAGCGGTGGGGCGTTAATAGGCTGCTACTTACCTTATAATGAAATGATATAGTCGAAAATTTTTAATATGTAGTGGTTTTTTTGCTTTTTTTAAGTAGACATTTCATTTGACTTTGTATCTGTATGTTTGTCCTGCGAATAACTTTGTTCATGGTTTTCCTAAGCTGACCTAAAGTAGCTCACTTTAATATTCGATAGCCTCATAAACTGTAAGCGCAAATATTTGTTGAAATTCATCCAGCTTATCGACGAAAATAGTATCGATCTCTTACTAAATTGTTGTATATGTATGTATAATGAGATTGAATTTTTAAAGTTTTGGCTTATTGTCTTATTCCTTTAATGGAAAAAAAGTTGTGGATAAAATGTTAACTTAATCGATTTCACTTATAAAATTGACTATATTTTCACAAAGGCTATATTCAATTTTCTAGTCTAATATTAAATGTGGTACCTTTATAGCTTTCACTAAAGTCGGAATAAGCTTCGTGATGCGTCTATAAAATTGTTTATAGACTGATAATGGAAAACTCGCTCGGGGGCAGCTTCAGATTTAGTTGACCTTCCAATCTATGAGAAAAGTGAAAATTGTTTACATTGAAAGTTATTTAATATATATCTTTATTAAGGATATATATTTTTTGGGATACTTTAAAAATTTGTGTGGCTTTAAAAAAAATAAAATTCCTAAGTATGCTGTAAATCATTTACATGAGCTTTCAGTTGATAACGCTGTACAGTTTTACACAAAGTAAATGAAATCAATGATTTTAAATTTCAATTGCATCAAGACAACACACTCTAAATTTAAAAAAATATATCAGAATTTGAATGGGCAAATTAGAAGTATATTATTAACGATTTCTACAATAAATGAGGTGAGCTTATTATCTCACTTCAGCTTATAAGAGTAGAAACTGAAAAAGAAATTCATTTAGAGAAGAACATATCCTTATATATAAATGAATTGCATTAGGTGAGCAGTTCGTTCTCATAAAAAAACTATTGAACATTTTATTTTGTAAACCTCATACTCAACTTTCACAGAAAATGTCACAATCCAGTTATTCAAACGAAATTCCAAACGTAGGATGAGATGTTACAGAATCATTGCAATTTCAATATTTTCTTAAAATACAGTCACATAAGTAATCCAAAAAGAGGTGTATACATAATAAAATATTTGTACGAATTATCACGTTTTTCTTATTATTTATATTACTAGGTTTACTTTAAGGATTTGAAACACAAATAATTATTTAGCACTTCCGTCTGCCTCATCGCCTCATTGCTGCAACTGCCCGATTGTCTAGTGGTTAGCTTGCTCGATTACAGACATGAGGTCCTGGCTTCGAGTCCCGGGTCGGGCAAATTCAAAATCGATATTTCATTTTCTATTAAGATTTTCTCAATATTTGCCCGAAGTTGGGAAGTTGGCGTTGTGATCCACCCCCGTGCCTCGGAGAGCACGTTAAGCCGTCGGCCCTGCGCCTGCCTCTCTCCGGTCGTGTTGGATTCCCGTCACATCGGACTATGTGAGTGAAGGAATAGAGAGTGCACTAGTGTACTATGCCTGCCAATCCACAGTGGAGCAGCGTGGTGGGTCTATGATGTAAAAACCCTCGCTCCTTGGAGTGAGGAGGCCTGTGCCTATCAGTAGGACGTTATTGGGCTGCTACTTACTTACTTACCTCTGTCTAATTCCCTCAAATCTCTGGAACAGCTGGAACCTATTTGAAAGCACTACTTCAGCGAGTCTATGCTGATGTTATGATTATATTTGAAATGAAATTTAAAACCGGGATTGTTATTCATTATTAAACAGTGTACTTAATATAATTCAAACTATCGTTAACTACTATACGTGAAATAACAAAAACGGAGATCATTGTCACTTTGAATAAAATAAGTTTTTGTTCAAAGACAAGTATTTTTAGAAAAAACTTCAATGTACCTATCTAAATCAACTTGAAATTGCTGTCGAAGTTTCAAAACATATACTGCATGTTACAGGGTCGCATTAAGCCAAGAAAAGTTATTCAGTCCCTTTCCCCTTTCAAACTTGTTAAGCAAATTTTCAAGTTTGTAGGCGTTTCTGTTAGAGAATGTATCACCGATTCAGCAACATCATCCTTATATACTCGTTTGTATAGAGAATTCTGGTACTATCTTTTTCATAATTTAAAAGCCTTGTTAAAAGTGTAATATATAAAATAGATTATTAAAAAAACGTATTTTTTTGTACCTGATAATCTCTGGCATTATCACTCGGATATAAAAAACTATGTATCTATTTGAAAGACCCGTTATTATCAGGCATTACTGAAATGGGTATACATACTGTATATTTCAACTTTTGACATATTTATTAAGGATGTTAGAAGAAATTTTAAGTGTATTAAAAGAAGTACTTAAAGAACATTTTTGAAATAAATCGAAAGTTAAAATATAGTAATGTATAACGTATTAGGGGACCGCTTCCAAAAATGAAGTCAGATGATAGTACTAATGACACCTTTGATGATTGGACAAAAAAAAATCGATCCTGATAAATAAAAATCATATTTTTAAAACGTTTTATTAGCATTATTTACGCTCCAACATGTTAGTACACCTAAATGAAACGAAAGTTTTATAAAAAATATATTACTTTACAAAAAAATAAACAACAGAAATAACTGACGCTCGGGTCAACAAACGCACGGACGCGTTGTGGCACTTTCGTTCGATTAAGTGGTTTATATAAACATGTCATGCCTCATTGGCCTAGTGGTTAGTATGTTGAGCCACAATCATGGGTTTGAGTCCCGGGTCGGGCCAATTAACACATCCGTATTGAGTTTTCTATTAGAGATTTTCCCGATTCAATATTTGCCCGAAGTTGGGAAGTTGGCGGTGTGATCCACCCTCGTGCCTCGGAGAGCACGTTAAGCCGTCGGTCCTGCACCTGAACTCTCTCCAGTCGTGTCGGATTTCCATCACACCAGCCTATGAGAGTGAAAGAATGAGAGTGAAAGTGAAAGAAGAAAGAACACTTGTGAACTTGTGAACACTTGTGAACAAGAAGGTCTAACAACACTCTGTTCTATGAATAAAACAGTTACTGCTCAACAAAATGGGGTACAAGCATAGAGTACAAATAGCACTCATCTATGGCCCCTCCTTGTCTCCGGCCGGTCACCGTGGGAGAGCAAGACCAAAACCCTCCAATCAAATATGTGACATGAAGCGCAATACATGTGAAGAATAACTATGAAAAATTATAGATATGTAGTTTAAATCCAAAAATTTACGAAATTATGAAGGTTTATTGAAGCTAGAATTCGTTCTTAAATCGGTTAATTGGATTATGTGAAGCTCGTAGATTCCAACAACAGTGAAAGACATCTTTGTATTTTATAAAAAAAAAATGATGGCCTAGAGGAGACCTTTGTCCTTAGGGCATACTCATTATAAATAATGTACGAGGTTTAATTTTCATTTTTAGTTATTAAATATTTTAAACTGGAACTTTCGTGGTTTATCGACATATTTGAAGAAAAATATACTATATACGGTTACATACCACGATAATGTTTTTGTGAATTTGTCGATATTTCGGCCCAATTGCATGGGCCGTGGTCGCGACGAGACTGCAGTGGCTTGGAGTTGCTGTCAGGGGCAGAATCTTTCTACCCTGCGGCGCGTTCTTTTTAATGGTGTCGGTACTTTGTTCGTTTTTCGGCATACTGTACTCACGACGTCATTTTTTAATTTTGATACTCTAAATCGCTTGCCTTTTTGACACATATCAACTACTGTATTTCACGTTGCCGCCAACTTAAATCCCTCGTCGCGATTGAAATTTTTGTGTTTCTTAATTTCAATAGCTTCGCGGACTATTCATTTTTAGTTGGCTGTAATTGTTAAAACATTATAAAATATTTATTACTACATATGCAGAAAAAATAAATTACGAACAAATATGTGGATACATTTGATTTTAATTAATTATATATTACAAAACGACTTGTATCTAAAACTAATTTGACTAGATCCCGTTTGAGCTTATTAGATTACTTACTATCTAAATGAGTTACCTTTACCTAAAGCAAGTCATCACTAGTAGGGGTAAATATCATATATCATCATCATCTCAACCGATGGACGTCCACTGCTGGACATGGTCTCCTTCAAGGATTTCCACAATACACGGTCTTGTGCGGTTTGTAACCATCGGCTTCCGGCGACCCTTTTCAGGTCATCTGTCCATCTGGTGGAGGGTCTACCAACGCTGCGCTTACCGGTACGTGGTCGCCACTCCATTATCTTGGGACCCCAACGTCCATCGGTTCGCCTAGCTATGTGCCCTGCCCATCGCCACTTCAGCTCGGCGACTCTTAGAGCTACGTCGGTAACTCTTGTTCTTCTGCGAATCTCTTCGATTCGGATTTGATCCCGAAGAGATACTCCGAGCATATATCATGCGTATAAAACTCTATCTATTAGTACAAAAAAATTCGTAAAATAAAAAATTAATGTCAGGTGTACACTGACTGTTTAGACAAGTTTTTAAACTCAACAATTATTGTAATGACTGGAGTTTAATAATTACGCAAAAGTTTTGTATAGGTAAAGGGGAACGCTTTTGGTATATAATTATATAGTAAAACTAACTGACCCAGCAAACGTAGTTTTGCTATATAATAACTATTGATGTAGAGGAGTGTTGTTGATTGTAGAGGAGTGACAGTTTAGGGATGCATGTATTTTTTTATGTTGTATCACAGAAAAATAAAAACAACAAATTTTGTAAAAAAAATTTAAGTGAGGATCACATTTAGGGCGATGAAAAGTAGATGTTCTCCGTTTTTCCACCCTAGCCGATAAGCACACTAAGATTCACGAAAATCGCTTCAGCCGTTTCGGAAGAGTTCAACTTTTAACACCGTGACACAATAATTTTATATGTTAGATATATTTATATGGAGGGCATACAAAACCTTTCCATAACAACAGATTTATTTATATCAAGTATGTGTCTTGAAGCCAAGTTTGATGAAAGTGGTTTATTAACATGTGGGTTCTACAGAACACACGAAATTATATTACTCCTTCAATTATTTTTAAGCGGTTGTTGCTCCTTGAGTTTTTCCAAGAGATATCTTAACATTTTACGTAAAGAAAATATTTAAGGTTATGAATCCCTTAAGGCAAAACTATTATAATATTAGGTTATACACAACAAATGAAGAAAATAAACATTTATTTTACATTTTCTAAAGCAAAAATAAATTGGTTTATTGACGTGTCTTCATTTCTAATCATAGAATTGCGATCCCAACTAACTTCGTACCGAAACAGAAATTTTGCTTATAGACGCGTGTTTTCTTGTAAAAAGGTAAATTACCAAGGACGAGTGCCTCCACTATTATAGGCCTCTAGACATTTAAGAAAATTGAAAATTTCTAAAACTGTCCTGCCGATGATTAAAGATTCCGCTATATAGTACGCGATAGTAAGCAATTACTATATTATGGCTCACACGTTTGGGCTTGCTCGTAACCTCACCTTATGCAAAATAATGATACTGTCTAAGGACGGAACCGCGCTAAAGTGGTAAGAGGTAATTCACCTCAATGGTCTAGTAGTCAGCTTATTCGGCTACAGACATCCTGCGCCTGATCTCTCTTCGATTTTGCCGGATTTCATATCTGTAGTCGAACATGCTAACCTCTACACCAATGACGCAGTCTCAGTAACTCTTGACGGCCTCGTTGGCGCAGTGGTGCGAGTATTCGCTTTGCTAGCAGAGGTCCCGGGTTAGATCTCTAGTAGTATAAGGTTCGGTGCAGGAAGTTAAGTTAAACGTCTTTCCACTAAGAAATATGTATTTATAATGCTCTCTTAATACTAGTTACAATGTTTTATACACTCTTAAATCTAGGAATAATATCTTATAAGTATGCCTACATTACAGTAAGACGAATTTAGGAAATTGTATATTCTAATTTGTATGAGTCTGGACTGGTGGGAAGCTTCGGCCATGGCTACTTACTATCCTGCCAGCAAAAACGTACCTTCAAGAGGATTTTGTGTAGAAACCATAAGGGGTATATCGCTTCTTACCAGATTAGGTGAGATCACAGTCAAGCGCTAAACTGTCAGCAATAATAAAAAAAAACAAATCCAAACACAATTAATTTGAATAAACTTCTTCAGCTATTTATACATGCTAATAAATAAACCATTCTATACAAGCTACGTTGATTAATATTATCACAGCATTCGATAGATACATAAATACTTCGCCAGTTCAATTAAATATGCGATCTACAATTATACGGAGAGCTGAGTATTTCACTAAACATTTTATTTAAAAACATCAAATTCAAGTTAAAGGGCATATGTTAGTCTTATTTGTAATGTTTAATTAGTCTTAATGCCGTGGGATGCTTGATAGTCGGACATTTAAACTAAGTTCTAACGTTTAACTTGTTTGGGTACAGACCACAAAGTCCTGAATTAATGTCACGGCTCGAATGAAAATTGTGGTATTTTCGTTAAAAGTGTACTTTTTCTATATTTCATTATTTAGAAACTATTTACTTAAATTTCTTTACAGTATAGTAAACACGACATTAAACAATCCAAAATATATTATCGATCTTAGAAAATAGCACTAAAGCAATCGGGTCCAAGAGTGTCCAAAATGCTGGCAACAATATGTTTTGGAAATCTGTCTAGGTCAAGAAGTTTTCAGTGAAATCTGACAGTTAAAAGTTAACATTTACTGAAATTTGTAAAAAATTGTTAGCAAAACTCTAAACAAAAATTTAACATTGTGTACAGGATATCCGAGATGATCGTACAGCGGTACAGCATTGTCGAAAATATCACAAAATATTCCACTAAAATAAAACAACGAAGATTAATCGGTAACCTAAATATACTCTCGCGAAGTCGGAGCTGTTGCTGGATATTTATACAGAGTGCGTCGACATATTATTTGTCGATTCGCTCAAATACGTGTACGTAGGTAGCGTTCCCAGTGTGTTGCCAACCTCGGTACATTCACTTGCGTCATCACTATTCGAAAGTCCAATTTAAAAATAGGTTAATGGTCGTTTTCTAAATGTACTTCTTAAACCTTTTTCCTTTTATCTCTATAAAATGTGCATAACTCCATTTTCTAACTTAAAAATCTGTATCTATATTCAAATCATACCTTTTTATTGGAATCTTAATTCCTTTTACACAAGCCCACGGTTTGTGTAAATGGAATGTCACATATATATTTACTGTTTTATATAGCAATACCCAATAAATTTTAGCTATTAATAAAATACTTGATATATATCCCATACCACTTTGCATCAAGAAAACATTGACTGATTATTTAAAAGAATCTAATTATGAAAACACAGAGAAATTATTATAAGGAATGGCATAGAAATTAAATAAAGGCAATGGTTGGGCAGTATTCGGGAAGCTAAGCCAGATATTTTCGTCCGATATCCCTCAGTGCCTGAAGATGAAAGTCTTCGAACAGTGCGTGTTGCCAGCAATGACCAACGGTTCTGAGACGAGGTCGCTAGGTTGGCAGAGAATAATTTTATTAACCAGAAATGAAGAGATTCCTAGTAGAACCACTAGTCAACGACATAGTCCAACGAATCGCGAACTTAAAGAGGCAATGGGCGGGCCATATAGTCCGAAGGACCGATGGACGTTGGGGGCCGAAGGTGCTGGAGTGGCGACTACGCACCGGGCACAAGGTGGACCGATGATATAAAGAGGGTCGCCGGTAGCCGCTGGAGCCAGACGGCGCAGGATCGGGCTTTGTGGACGTCATTACGTGAGACCTATGTCCAGCAGTGGACCTCCATCGGTTGAAGCGACGACGAAGACTAGGAAAGAAAGGCAAACAGGATTCTCACGTTCATTAACGCACACACATCACATACACACATATACCAATTTAGAACAAGTATAATATTGTTGTTTATGGACACAGTATTGTAAAACCCAATAAAAAACCAATAAACAATTTTTCATTCCATCCTTATACCAATATGGACATATATTATTTAACTTTGGGAATGTATCAAATACGTCTATATGAAAGTAATACAGAAATTACTGAACTTAATTACTTAGGTAAACAGTTAATGCACCTTGGTATGCAAATAATAGTGATCTTCACAGGTACCTCTATTTAGAGCTTATAAATAAGTACATTGATAAGATTGCTTGCATTGATTGATTGTGAATCCTGAAGCTGCTAAACATCTAACATCTCCCAAACAATAAAGTCGGTTAAAAATGAGACTTAAACGAAACGTTTTGAATAGTCTAGTGGTATTTTAAACCAAGAACAGAATCAGTTTTTTTGGTCAGTACAGTACATGAAAGTCATTGGACTCTAGTTGCTCAAAATTTGTTTATAATACATATAAAAGAAAACTTAATTAAAGTTAATATCGTCATTATAATTTAGCACCATTCAATTATAATTGCGGTGAGACCAAGCGTTTAAGCGACACAATTTTAAACAGGTGTGGTGGAAAATATGGTTTGTTATGTTAAAATGCCTCATTGGTCTAGTGGTTAGCATGTTCGACTACAGTCATGAGGTCCTGGGTTCGAGTCCCGAGTCGGGCCAATTCGGTAGAGATATTGAGTTTCCTATTAAGATTCTCTCAATATTTGCCCGAAGTTGGGTAGTTGGCGGTGTGATCCACCCCCGTGCCTCGGAGAGCACGTTAAGCCGTCGGTCCTGCGCCTGATCTCTTTCCGGTCGTGTCGGGTTGCCCTCACGTCGGACTATGAGAGTGAAGGAATAGAGAGTACACTTGTGTACTATGCCTGCCAATCCGCAGTGGAGCAGCGTGGGTCTATGCTCTAAAAACCCTCTCTCGTATGAGTGAGGAGGCCTGCGCCCAGCAGTGGGACGTTAATGGGCTGCTACTTACTTACTTTTATATTCAAATATATAAATTTAAAAAAAAGGTTAATGGTCCTGAATCTCACTGAAGCAGTGAATAATTTTATCGATATATGTATCCAGGGGCTCTTATATATACGGATGATAAATTAAGATTAGGCTTTGTCGATCTCGCTGTTGCATCTGTATGAGTACTCGCTTTGCTAGCAGAGGTCCCGTTTTCCACTCCCGGTAAGGCGAATTTAGAAAATTATATTTTCTAATTTGTCTGAGACTGGACTGGTGGGATGCTTCGGCCGCGACTAATAACAATCCTACCAACAAATTCGTACCGCCAAGCAATAATATTTGTGTTTCGGTAAGATGCTGTGTAAAAACCATAAGAGGTAAATTACCTCTTACCAGATTAGCGTACTTCTATCTTGAGCTGTTTCATCAATTACCATTAGGTGTGATCACGGTTAAACGCAAATGTGTCATTAATAAAAAAAAATGGCTTACATACTACCATATTATTATGACTTGATGTAATCAACTCAATCTGCTGACGCTATTAAGCCACTGTTCTAGCACCTTCGAAGGAAGTCCCTCTCAAGAATTCATAATCTATTCCTATCTTCTTATCTTTGATTTTATCACGTAGAGAAACTCCAAGCAGCAGTACACCGCCCTCTGCGTGATACACTGCTAATGTACCTATTTTGTAAATCGCCGGCAGCTCAGCGCTTGGCTGTAATCACACCTGATGGTAAGTGATAACACAATCTAAGATGGGAGCGTGCTAATATGTTAAGAAATAATTTACTTTGGTTTTTACACATCGTATCGGAACACAAATCTATTCGCTTGGCGGTACCCCTTTGCTGGTAGGGTGCTAACTTGCCACAACCGAAGCCCACTACTCCAGACTCAGACAAATTAGAGAATGCTATTTTATAAATTCGTCCTACCAGAGATCGAACCTGGAACCTCTACTAGTAAAGCGAGTACTCGCACCACTGCGCCAGCGAGGTCATCATATGTACATATTCTAAATATTTGTTGCTATTCTAAATTGTTTACCGAAAAAAATTTCGCTCATTTATATATTTGAACTATAATTGATGTCGTTAAAGTTACACAATATTTAATTATAAACTGTTATGCAATTCGTAGCGTATCTTTTAGTATACAATGTTGAATGTACCAATTATCAATTTTGGCAACCCTAAAATAGTAACAATGAACGTCACGCATAGTTGAAAGTAGCTGAAATGCCAAAATAAAATATTCACTCGGCAGGTATTATAACTGACATTAATCACCCTGTCGCCGTATATTTCTTACTAAAACCTTACTCCGTCGTCGACCGGCTCAACAGTACAACGAATTCCATTTGCTGAATAATCCAAATTAATTATGCGTATTATATGAACATCTTTCAGTCCTGAAACGTAACTTTTGATTGATGCATACTAAAGGAATTGCCGTCTAAGCTCCTCAACTTGTAAAGAATGATTCGGAATAATTTTTAAAAATATTATTTATCAAGGTAAAAATTTACTTTGAATAAGGAAAGAAGTACTATATAGCATTTAGAATTAATAATACAGAAATTGAATGATTGAATTAGACTGCGTGCCTCGAAGAATAAGCTTTGAAGCAAACGCAATTTCCACAGGTACTGAATGCAATACCATTGAATTTAAACGCGTTTTTCGCCACAATATCGGCATGAATGTATGATCTTCAAAATTATTTAGGGAAATTTTTTTTTAGTTAAAAGTAAATTTCATCCATATTTTATCGTACTATTATAATGCAGTACTGTCAATCATTGTGATAATGAAAATTTTAATCAAATCTTATTTTAAATGATCAGCGTACTGTCTTCGTTGTCTGTACATATTTTTCGAAATATTCCAAAGAAATCGAAGACTCCTTACTTATTCCAATATATTAAATAAAATCAAATTTATTTTTAAAGGTAAGTAAACTTTATACCTCGTAAGAAAGCTTAGGTTCACGCTAGAGGTGGTGGAAAGAGCTATGCCCGGAGTTAATCTATATGATCACATCAGAAATATGGAGGTCTGTAGAAGAATTAAAGTCATCGGCATAGCTGAACAAAGCCGGAAACTATGGAACACGTAGCAATGGGTGGTGTTTCATTAATTTTTGAAAGTGCTGGAATAGCAACTTGATACTGGAAGGAACAATCTAGGTAGACCTCTCAAAATGACCATTTTTTTTTCAAGACTAAAGTTTAAACGATTTATATATTATTTTATGTATAAATTTAGATATATTTTAAATATATGTAAGTGTCCTTATAATTTCGTGTTATATGTGTATTAATATGTAGATATGTTTAAGCCATTGCCCATCAGTTTCGATACTCGCTGCTTTTTAAACTCAAAGGTTGTCTGGAAGAAATTAGCGATAAGACCGCCTTTTGTACATGTATTTATTAGTAAGTTAATGTGTGAAATTGTTATTTATTGATGTGCAATAAAGTATACCAACGAATAAACAAACAAAAGTGGTGATCTATTTGTTGGTGTCCGACGAACCGACCGACGAACGGTCAGGAGTGTGGGACTCTTCATCAACTAGTGAGGCACCAGGAGTTCAGCTTTGGCATTTTGCCCTGGTGTCCCGATTGAGTCCAACAGAGGATTCACGGAGGCGGAAGGAAGTGCGCAAACATGCGCCGCCTTGTACCCGCCTTTGAGGGGGAGCATCCACTGCACTCTCCTTCTCTGTCTCGTGGGCGTCCTTCAGTGAGACTACTGTCTTGCAAAAGGCCACCTCCGCGCATCATCTCTCACTGGACGGCATCACGCCTACAATGGTCCCCAACGAAAGGTCGCCGACGATCAGCACCACCAAAGGGTGACGCTAACTGAGATCAGTGTTATGCGCTGAGTCGATAGCTGCCCCAATCTAATGACTAGCAGGCGACTTCTCCCGGTCGATCTCATGCAGTTTCATTCCGAATGATAATCTGCGACCTGAAAAAGTCTAAATATAACCAAAACCTTATCTGTTTTTAATAATGTTTTGTTTGTTACAGGTCACAGCAGCCGGAAAAGCTGTGTTGGTCACAGGGTGCGACAATGTGCTAGGAAACGCACTGGCGAGAAGACTGGATGATTTGGGATACCATGTTTTTGCTGGTTTTCAAAACAAGGCTGGGAATATAGATGCTGATATGCTTAAAGAAGATTGCTCCGGTAGACTACATACACTTCAACTTGACATTACGTCAGAAACACAGGTTCGTAACAGTCATTACAGTCAGTCATAAACACGTTACATAGAAATAAACTTTTAACCTTTTACGTGACCTTCCAATAGATGGTGCTGTACAATTTTTCGTAAATGTAATTATTAATTAATTAAACTTAAATAAATTTTTAAGGTTTGATTAGTATCTATCATCTACTACAAGTTTTAATAAAATTTTTGATCTTGAGTGTTTCGATAAAAGAATATATTTTAACGTTTTAAAATTTTGAACATGATATAAATAGGGAAAGTATGAACTAATAATACATAGCGAGTATTGAAAAAGCGATTCGTAAATTTTAAATTTTAATAGCACTTGACATCAATATGTCATTTAAACGTTCATGATAAAAAGAACAATACAACGTATTTATAGCACGCTATACTTAATTTCCCGTTTATGTTAAAACCAATTACTACAATAACAGTTTCATCGAATTTTTTTGAATATAATAGACAAATACTTGATAACTATGCACTTGATAACTATAATCAGAGGGCCGTTTCATTGTTTATAAATAAGAATCAAACACAATCTATAGATAACCATATATAATTAACAGATTTTTTCGACATTTGTGTGATTGTTTCGTCGTATTCTTCGGGTAAATATAAAAAAGGAATATAACAAAAAAGAATAGTTATTTCCTACGTCACCTAACGTGAACTTATTGAGTAGAGAGAATCTTTAAGTCTTTTACATGAACTTTTAAAAAAGCATATTTAATTACCCAAGTGTCATTCAATTCAAGTTTAATAAAATTAATAGGATGACTAATTTGAACACGATATACAATATGTAGGGGCAGTACTAAGTACAAAAAATTAAAAACCCTCGCATTTGCAAATTTAAAATTGTCTCTTCTCATTTGCAGTATTGCAAAATAAAGACTGCAACTTGTCAAAAAATAACCTGTCATTCGAATTATAAATAAAATAATATAAGGAAATAATCTTGTAGGTTATTATAGTTAATAGGCAAAAAGGTAAGAACTAAACAAGGCTTTGTTACGCGTGGGTTTCTGCTCGCTTCGGTAATTAAGATGGCTCATTTCCATGTAATTTTATATTTTATAAAAATTAAGTTGTAGTAAATCCAGCTACGTTTCGCTTTAGCTCGATATGATATAGACGTATTAAATGCTTCACATTTGCTGACCCAGCAAAAGTAAAGAAAGTAGATTAAGTAGGAAGGTAAGCTTGGAAAAAATAAAGAATTGTGTATTAAGTAAGAATCTGTTACTTTGAGGTCATGAATACACTTTTAAATATATACAAAAAAACAAGCAATATTACAATTACTATCATTAGTTGTTTCTACCTCTCTTTCTCTATCTATAACGCAGCTTGAAATGTTACCTATACATTCATTTCGCATAATAATCATTTATATATGTACAATGAAAAATTAAAAGAAAATTGTAAAAAATAAACTACGTCTACTTATTAAAAAGTAGCCGTAGGTAGAAGTTACTAATTAATCAAATTTGTTAAGAGTGAATGATACTTAGCCCGCTTAGCAACTTTGCAGCGAGTTAAAATAAAAATCACCCTCCCTCTCGCTCTCTTGCCATAGGAATTCTACAGGTCCTATACATGTAATCTCATGACTTTTCATTGCAATCTTCAAAAATTTATTTTAGCATGTAAGTACATTAGGGATTTATTTCCTAGATCCTTTTGTAAATCAAGACGTACGATACTTTCATGTGTGAGAAGATGTATAATCCTCCCTTTCGTACGAAATTTTCTACTCAGATGTAATGATAATGTATCCAACTTTATCTGGGTAAATCTCTCTAAATTTATAGTCATATACGTGAAAGTAACGTAAAATAGGTGGAAAACTAAGAATTATGAGCCAGCCTTTAGTTCATCGTCAAGAGAAAACAAAATGTGATATAAAAAAAAACTACCGTTACCTCTTATGTATGGCATGTGCTTGTTTTCGCTATAATCTTTAATGATAATAAAATTATTAAATAAGAAGCTATATTTTGCCGACATCATTAGAATATATTTTTTAATTTATTGTATATCGATAAGAGCATTTCATTCCTACTTCAAGTTAAAGAGTACTCACTTACTTTTCTTTTAATAAAAAAATTCAATTTATTAAGAGACATCTTTGTAAATTCTGGGAGTTAGTTATAGAAACGTATACAGTTGAATAACTCGTCAATATTAGTTTTATTTCTTAAATATTCAATAAAGTAATTTCAACAAAATTAATCAATATATTTGAAAGAAAGGAAAAAAGTAATTTATACAAAACCACAAATTACAAAAAAAAATCGCATGTTTGATTATAAATTTAGGAAAGTGATTCCTATCACTATGTAGATGAGCAATTAAAACTCATTTATCTATCTTACGGGGTCGGGAGTTATACGGGTGACATCGCAGAAAAAAGCTACATTATTATATAATATATAGCTAATATAGCTTTGATTTAAATATTAACACAGTGTTAGGAATGTTGGCGTCATCTTGCGGTGTTTTAGTATAATATCACTCCACTTTTTTCCAGATTCTCTCAGCTTCGTTGTACATCGTTGACCATTTACCAGAGGGCGCTCAAGGTTTATGGGCTATTGTCAACTGCGAATCCTGGTGTGCATTAGGAGAACTAGAATGGGTGCCATTCTCCGTTATTCGCCGAGCCATGGAGGTCAATTTGTTGGGTATGTACGAACTGCCCTGTTTCACTGTAAGATGGCTGTATTTTCATTTTTATTTCACTACCAATGGCAAAGATGGCGCATGTAGTTGTTTATCTGATAATTTGTTTATTGATTTCTTTTTTGTGTACAACGTTACTACGTTATCACGTTGTCTTCAATCCTTTAAATTATACAAACCAAAAATTCTTATACTTTTATAAACAATTATGTGTTATACAAGCTTTTTTACTCAGAAAAACATCAGCTTATGGAATGCTCTGCCTTGAAGTATTAGGCAATCTTATATTAGTAATGTATAATAATTTATGTTTATTAGTAAAAGATATATAATGTTAGAAAGAAAGAAATATAAAAAATTTATTGGGCGCGTAGTGTGAGGTACAATTATATAAATGTACTAGCTAACCCAGCATACGTTTACGTGTATCGCTATTTAGCGATTAGACCGTCTATTGTACTATTATTTGTCTTATATTTAAGTTTATTTCATTGTAAATTATTGTTGTAGACGTGCAATAAAGTGTATAAATAAATTAAAATAAATACGTTGTTTTGCCATATAATTACTATTATCGCAATTAAAAAATAGGGGTTGGTGATAGAAAGGTTGGGTTGTTTGTAATTTTGTATGCTGTAAAAAATAAACAAAACTTTTGTCAAAAAAAATAAAAAAATCTAAATTTGGGATGGATCATCCTTAATATTTAGAGGTTTGAAAAATAGATAGTAGCCGATTCTCAGACTTACTGAATTTGCGTAATTAATTGCACAACATGTAAACCATGTTATAATCTATTACATATTAGAATATAATTATATATTTGTGCTCCTATTATATGATTTTGTAGTTGTATTATCTATAAAATAGCTACGAGTTTCTTTTATTCTGGATTGTGTCTTATGATTTTACACTTACCCTATAATGTAAGCTTGTAAAATTCAAAGGTTGTCTGGAGGAGATCGCTCCAAGCGATACGGCTGCCTTTGCACACAATTTTAATTTATTTCTTTATTTTTTTCTCTTTTCATATTGTGTATCTTTATTTTTTATATTATATTATTGTAAATCGATTTTAAATGTCGTAAAAAAAATAACGCAAACTTTTGCTTATAATGAACAGATAACCACGAAAGGATTATTTAATTAAACTAAATCCTAACTAGATAGAGGTATTACAAACTTGTCGTAATGAAGAATTTTCGGTATGTTGGAAATATATCATAACAAATTACATTACGTTGTTCCCAGCTAACATGAAGTTTAAATACATAACAACGACGTGGTCAGTTTTTTTACTTTATTACTGTGATGTTCATTATATGACTATGGTATATAAATCGTTTGACGAATTACGAAATGAAGGACTTTTGTAACTGTATCGACCCTGGTTAAACGAAACGACGTACGAAATACATTATAAAGTATATTAAATATCATATAAACATCATCTCATATCTGGCATAGTTTAAAGGAATACATATATAGGCATAACTGGAATATAATAAAAAATATATATAACTGGTTTGTGGGACTTGCTGGCAGTAAGCCAGAATATCCACAAAAACCCAGCGATACCCTCCCCATCCTTTAGTGGAGTACCAGAGGATCGGTTGACGCAATCTACCCTGGTACTCCGGATACTTAGGAATGCGGTAGGAAAACGCAAATCTAAGTCTCCTATCAACCAACCGCCTGCGCCGGATAAGAGGAGCCTCTTGTCATCCCTCTGCCTCTTAGGTGCCTCCTTCCGCGAAATAACAGATTCGCAGAAGGAGAACACTATCCTCCACTCCCTTTTGCTAGTAAGCATTGCGCCAACTATACTCGCCAACGAAAGGTCCCCTTCGACCAAAGACGTCAAAAGATGCCTCTGGAGTCCCCACGCTAGGCATTATACTAGAGTGTGCTGCACCGAATCAATAGGTGCATCACACTCATGGCAGACGGAACAATATGATGCAGGTACTTGCCGAAACAGCCATGTCCGGTCAGCATATCCTACAACCTGTAAGAAAGAGATCACTGTCCCTAGACAACCAATTCTCTATATCAGGACGGATCGCTCCTACCCTAAGCATATCCGCCGTATATATGTTTGACACACATTCTATCTATGAAATTTAAATATATTAATTGTTTATGTTATAATATCTTACTCCAGTCCCCCTATTTACTCGAGCGCCTCGCCACATTAAAGTAACACAAAACTCTAAGAGAGAGATAAAACAATAAAATAAAATAAAAAACGTACGCCATCTTGTATATTTTCCCGCGCACCCTACACCGCCCTCTCAATTTTTTCTTTTTCAAAGTAAACAAGACTTTTGTATATTGCCAGCTATATAATTAATTAAAAAAATGTGTATATAAATAATATTTCTGGATACATATAATGAATTTAATTATTTTTATATATACATACATGTATGTCTGTATATAAATTCTATACATATATATAATTCTTTATATAACGACGTGTCCGTCACAACTTTAGAAGAAATACCATTAAAAGATAATTGAAAAGGAACTTAGTGCTTACACAATTTCTATTTGACGAGCAAAATAATTTTATTTTAGTCGTTGTTTTTTTTATAAGTTAAAGTCAAGAACTTAATAACGAATCATTATTCCTTAACTATTGTGTAAATAGAATGAAAAACTTGACTTAATTTGTATTCAAAGTTATTCACGTTGCGCTATTATTGAAACGTCAAAAAAGTTCTCTTGGAGGAGGACTCGAATTGTCCGTAATCCATTTTAAAGTATGTTAATTGGACTTTTCTTTTTAGAATATGTTAATTGCATGAGCGCAATTGAAGGAGGCAAACGTAGAAAGACTCTAGGGAGTATGAAAAAATTTATACGTACAGTTAGAATTTACGTGCTCGCGTAAAATAGTGTCAAGGTGTCATCTATTTGCCAGCGTATCGAATGTGAATATTATTTTAACATGAGGAAATTCTTAAAAAAATCCTAATTCCAACTCATCGAAAAATATTGAAGCAACAATATTTCATTCTTTTTATTATCAATTACAGAATGCTAACAAATTTATCAACTAATATGCACATCTTAGTAAGTAAGTAGCAGCCCATTAACGTCCCACTGCTGGGCTCAGGCCTCCTCGCTCCTCGCAGCAAGGGTTTTTTGAGCAAAGATCCACCACGCTGCTCCACTGCGGATTGGCAGGCATAGTACACAAGTGCACTCTCTATTCCTTCACTCTCATAGTCCGATGTGACGGGAATCCGACACGACCGGAGAGAGATCAGGCGCAGGACCGACGGCTTAACGTGCTCTCCGAGGCACGGGGGTGGATCACACCGCCAACTTCCCAACTTCGGGCAAATATTGAGAAAATCTTAATAGAAAATTCAATATTGATTTTTGAATTGGCCCGACCCGGAACTCGAACCCAGGACCTCACGTCTGTAGTCGAACATGCTAACCACTAGACCAATGAGGCAGTTGCACATCTTGTTTATAACTAATATCTTAATCATTGGATATTTATTACTTACATTTAATTAACTCACACGAACGTTCATACAAAAAAATGGAGAATTATTATAAACAAAACGCTGAAAAATTTAAGAGCCGTGTTAAGGAGAAAATTATTTAAGAAATATTAATAAAGTACTCAGAATAAATGATTAACAAATAATAGTAATTTGAGGGGAAAAGGCGTGACCGTAATGTTTTTTCGTAAATTGCGATAGCGGTGCTTTGCAATAAAGCAAATAATTTATCAAATGAATAAAACTAAAAGTATACGATAAAATTAGATGAAAATTTTAATTTAGTTTGTAGGTAAGTTATGAGTTAATAAACGCCATGTATACTGCCGTCATAAGAAAGGCCGCAACTTGATAAAATTAATTTTCTGTCTGGTATTATAAATATTTTCTCTTATATTCAAGTTTTTATATAAAAACTAGTTATTCCCGGCTGTCTCATTCTTGACGCATTGGTGCATGTACTCGCTTAGCTAGAAGAGCTGCCAGGTTCAATCTCCGGTAAGGCGAATATAGGAAATTGCATTTTTTAATCCATCTGAATCTGGACTGGTGAGAGGTTTCGGCCCTGCCTAGTCACGAACCTACAATCAAAGACTTACCTCCAAGCAATCGATTTGTGTACCGGACCAGACCAGCGTGCTTTCATCTTAGATTTTATCATCACGTACCATCAGGTATGATGACATTCAAGCGCTAACCTATCAGCAATAAAAAAACATCTGAAATCAATCGCGTCATACGTAAAAACATCATCGATATCAATCGAGTCGATTAAGAACTTCATCCACGTTTTGTATTTAGGATTTTATAACAGGTTGGGATTTACTCAGGTACTTACGGTTGCGTCTCAAAAATATTGTTGATCTCAAGGTGAAACATATCCTATAAAAGCTGTTCCTATGAATGATTGTGATTTTTTGATAATAACCATTTATATAATTAGTGTTTTCTCTTAAAAGGACCTGCTCGCTTAGTTCAAGTGATGCTTCCACTTGTGCGTCGGTCACGAGGCCGCGTTGTTCTGGCATCATCAATCCTGACTCATGTCGCTGCCCCCGTACGTGGAGTCCACGCTGCCTCTCTAGCTGCCCTCGATGCTATGGCTGCTTGTTTACGACGTGAACTGAAACCACGAGGAGTCGATGTCGTAAGTTCAACCTAACGACATAATTATATCTTTAGATACCATAAAAAATGGTATGGACTGGCAATATCAAATACATGTACACATACATCAGATTTGGGTTCCGGTATGTGACGATGATGCTGTGACGAAACCATAAGTGGTAAAACTGCCTCTTACCAGATTAGCGCGCCTCCATCCTAGATTGTATTATCACTTACCATCAGGTGTGATCACAGTTAAACGCTAGCTTGTCAGCAATAAAAAAAACATGAATAATGAAAATAGCTTTTCCCAGCGATGACACCCGCGTGGTTCGTTATTCCGTGGAGATGTGGGTAAATTGGTTATTTATCGGAACGGATTGTAAATGTAATCCATTCTCGAATACACACCCAAAAAATTTCAACAAAATCGGTTCAGCAGTTTAGGGGGAGTTCAGTGACATACATCATTTTGCAATATATAAATTCATTAAATTTTACTAAAAAAAATGCTCATTGGTGTTAAAGAAGTCTATGTATCCCTGGGAAAAACATACAAATAGACAGACCAGTTAATCGGCTTCCCTATTTCCAGTACTCGTTTCGGTAGCAGATATCCTAGGTTTGATTTTCGACAAGGCTAATTTAGTTTAGTTGGTGCGAGGCTTCGGGCGAAGATAGTTACCATCCTACCAGCAAAGACGGAAAATAATTGCATCCCGATACGATGCTTTGAAAAAAAAAACATAAGAGGTAAATAACCTTTTACCAGCTTAGCGCAATCTATCCTATACCAATAAATCACTTACCGGCACGTGCGATCACAGTTAGGCGCTAATCTGTCAGTAATAAAAAAAGTGCTATAGTATAACTAACATATCCATTTATTCTTACGACAATTTATTTAGATGCATTTAATAAAATAATAGTAAAAGTAAAGTAATCTATAATATAAAAATGAATCGCAAAATATGTTGGTAAGTGCATAACTCAACAACGCCTGGCTCAATTTTGCTGATTCTTTTTTTTTAATATCCGTTGAAGTCCAAGGAAAGTTTTACGGCAAGAAGAGTTCGAATAATTGCAGGGAGAAAACCCTAAAAACAGCCCTTTCTGTTTCCCATAAAAACGTTTTCTAACTAAAATGTAGAGCCAATTTAACCTTTATCGCTATTCAATAAAGTATATAACAAACTACAAGTACTCACTGTTGTCTGAGCAATTTAGGTGTGGTCATAACGTCAAAGAGTCAATACGCACTTTATTACCGCTGCACAAAGTTCAAAGTCAATCGAATAGTCACAACCCGACCAAATTAAATAGCCACAAAGTGTAGGACTGGTGTACTGGTGTAATTATATTTCGAAAATCTTTCGTAAAACTGAAATCTGCCACATTCCAAATCTTTTCGACAGAACGAAGTCTGTCGAGTCTGCTAGTAGTGGATAATTTTATGAGATAACGTCATAAGAAAACATTCAACAAGAATTTTTGTCGTTATAAACAATAATATATTTTCACTTCTCTTTATAAACAATTCACATATAGTTTCATGCTGCCGCTGTCTTTCTTCTACTCAGACGTATCGGCCGATGAACTGGAAGAGAGGTAGATGCGTCACAACTCGAACGCTTAGGCCGATTGCGCCTTTCTATCGCTTATACCGTGCCCTCGCTTGTACGCTCGACTCAGGTGAAACGTGGCAATGATTATATATTTGGATATATTCGGATACGTAGACGACAGCACCGTTACAGAGATATATATCTAGTCTGCGCGCTAGATGCACTAATCAACATTAAAACAACGTTTTTTCACCGATAAAAAGAGTACCTTTCTCTTTACTCCTGCTTTCCAAAATGTTTCTGTACCGATTGCGGACAGAATTGATCTCCTTGGTATAAAATTATCTTCCACACTTAACTTCTGGAAGTGCATTAAGTCCAAAGCACAAACTGCGGCTAAAAACCTTGGTGTCGTTAAGAGTAAGCAATACTTTACACCGAAACACCTTTTGATACTTTCTCAAGCGCAGGTTCGATCGTACACGGAATACTGCACCTTTGGGACGGTTCGGCCAAGTATCAGCTTGATGCCTTGAATTTGGTTGATCGCCGTACTCATAAGCGACATAAAAACTTGATTGAGGCATGGCAAGTCTGTCAAGCATATCAGTTTTCTACAGAATATACTTCAGAAAGTATGTGCCGCACCTATATGACCTTATTCCTCCGTCGCCCTTTTAGTACAGAACATAGAGAGAAGCGATTGCCATCCGTTCAGGGACATTCCACGAATCTGCACAAAACGTTTTGAGCAATCGTTTCTAATCGGCACCGCAAAGCAGTGGAATACTCTACAGTCTCCTATAATCCGCGTATTTTAAAGTCAGGGTGAACAGGCACCTCCTAGGCAAGCGCGGTTCATCCTAGATTGCGTCAACACTTACCAATAAGTGTGACTGTAGTTTTGTACAGAAAAAAATGAGTCATTATTTTTCATGCCCGCAGCCGGCAATCATCGATTTATAAGACGTTGTCACGTCAAAAACCGTAGGGGTGAGTATTGTGATGTTATATATATGTGTAGAATTTCTGTACACCAACTTAAACACCCTTCCCTCTTATAAGTAGTGCCGCCAACATCATTAACTACGATAACGTAGTTTGCGGTTCAGGTTCAATTGGAAAACAAAGTTCTTAAGTAGAAAACTTTATATTACTTGTTTATTTAGCTCCATAAATCTGTGTTTTCTGGATTTGTGACGTTTCTTCTCAGTTTAGTCTTCTGTAAGATTCAGATTTTTTTTTGTTTAAAGTGAAAAAACACTCAGTTTTCTAATCTATCATAACAAGTTTAGGTTTCCAATAATATCAAAATTAAATTTACAACCTACGATTCATATTTCTATAAGTCTGAGCAATTAACTGCGCAATGAGTCACGGAATGTTCACCAATGTTTCTGTGTAAACTGATGTATGTAGGTAGAAAAAAGTCAAACATAAAAGTAATAAACTTTATACATTATCAAAAAAGATTATAAATAATTAAAGGCTTAAAATATAGTTACAAGCTGGTGATTATATGCGATATCTGCATATTTACATTGTACCCACTGATGATATAAACATTCCCACTGATATAATAAACGCTAAGCTTAGGGTTTATTACAGATACGCGTTAAAAATTATAACAAAGGCATTTAAGGACAAAACATCATCCACTGTATTGATAAAGTCCTTCATTGACCCAGTTAAATAAAACATTCTTCATTACTTACATAAGACACAAATATGTTGAATTCAAATTTGTAAACATGAAAAACGATTAGCTCCTATACATTCCTTCGACCTAAATTTAACTCTATTGAAATTATAAGTCATGATAAATGTTAGCTTGCGTATGTTACCTTCTATTTATTGTTTTTTACCTTGTCTGTTTACCTTCTATTTATTTACCAAAGATTTTTTTTGACGTGATTACATCTTATAAATCAGCTGCACAGACGAAAAATTGTGACTCATTCTCACGTCCAGCTTGAGCCGAGCGTGCCAGCGAGAGCGCAGGACAAGCAATAGAGAAGCACGATCGGCCTAATTCAGTTGTTTATAACAAAAATAATTTTTCATCAATGCTTCTGACGTTAACGCTTTATTATTGCCCGTATACCGACTTTATAGACAATAATTTGTTTTTATTCATTTTTTGGTGCCGACAGGTTTACAGGTATTGATATAACCTTAGATAGAATCGCACTAATCCTATGAGAGGTAATTTACCTCGTAGTCGTTTCTACACAGCATCGTACTGGAAATCAAATCTTTTTGTTCAGCGACTTTGCTAATGTGATGAAGTTTTGTCACGGCTGAATCCTCTCACTAGTCCATAACTAGATAAATTAGATAATACGGTTTCCCACTAGGAATCAAACTCAAGACCTCTGTTAGCAACGCAAACTTTGGCAGCTTTCCGCCAACGAGGCCGTCAAAGTATTAGTATAGATTACAAATCATTTATAATTCAATATTTCATAGCCTAGCATTTTCTCTTAATATAGAAAATAATAAATTTGTGTCAGGTGGTCGTTGCCGCGGGCGAATACACAACGGGTAGCGCTTGGCTCTCCGAGGAAAAACTTCTGGAACAAGCCCGCGATATGTGGAAACGTCTTAGCGACGAACAAAAGGGCGCCTACGGGGAAGACTATTTCGAGCAAGCACTCCGAAGTCTCGAAAAATATACTAAGAGCGCCGTAAGTATAAAATAAAATGTTTATATTAAATAACAAAACATACTCGCGTACTTAGAAAGACGAGTACCTTGTAACAACTTATAATATGTATTTTATGTGTATAAAACATAAAGAATATAATTTCTGTCGTATTTCTAAAGTATTTAGTGTTCTTGTAAATGATAAATAATAATATGCGTCTATGAAAAAATCAAATAAAAGGAGGGAAAGAGTTCTTGAGTATTTGATGATGTAATTAAATTAATTTATACGAGAGAAAGAAGAAAAGCCATCTTGCATTAAAAGCATAATAAATGACGGTTTTTACTACGATCCTCCCAATATTAAATTCAATAATGGATCTTATACACAAAGTTCATATACACAGAATCCCTATTGAGGCCCCTGGACGATTTGGTTATTAGTATTGTAACAGGGGACACTTTGGAGTCCTTACTAGCACAATGGACCGAGTACTCGCTTTGCAAGCAAGAGGTCCCGTGTTCGATCCTCGTTAGGGAAAATTTAGATAATGGCATTACCTAATTGCCTATTGACTGCCTCATTAATCTAGTGGTTAGCGTGTTCGACTACAGACATGAGGTCCTGGGTTCGAGCCCGGGGCGGGCCAATTCAAAAATCGATATTGAGTTTTCTATTAAGAATTTCTCAGTATTTGTCCGAAGTTGGAAAGTTGGTAATGTGCTCCACCCCCGTGTCCCGGGGAACACGTTAAGCCGTCGGTTCTGTGCTTGATCTCTCTCCGGTCGTATTGGATTCTCGTCACATCGGACTATAAGAGAGAAGGAATAGAGAATGCACTTGTGTGCTATGCCTGCCAATCCGCAGTGCAGTAGCGTGGTGGGTCTAGGCTCTCCAATCCCTCTTTCATATGAGTGAGGAGGCCTGTGCCGAGCAGTGGGACTTTAGTCGGCTGCTACTTACCTTTTTACCTTATTATCTAATTTATCAGAGTCTGAACTAATGTGGGGCTTCGGCCGTGGGTTAGATATCACTCTACCAGCAAAGGCGTAATGCCAATCAAGAGATTTGTGTTCCAGTACGATGCTGTGTAGAGACCATCATAGGTAAATTGCTTTTTACAAGATTACCGCCCTTCCATCTTAAATAGTATCATCACTTATCATCAAGTGTCATCACAGTCAAGCGCTAACCTGTCAAAAATAAAAAATAAAAAGTTTAATACATGTATTTATATCGTTTTACCAATGCCATGCGTAGGAGTATATATGAAGTAGTAAAGTTTCTATTTAAAGGTTAGTACCTCTTAACCTTTCACAGCGAGGTTATGGCCAAGAGTACACTATCGGTTATTATAGATATTTATATCACTTCTCACATAATAATGATAGTGCCTTTTTCTATATTATGTAACAGAAAATGGGTGTATAAAATAACAGCTTATTGTATGAATTTGTTTACAAATGCAGAACGTCAAGTCTATATACAAAGCTTCAGTTAAGAAAGGAATTCAGAACACAATAACTATCTACTAGAAGGCCAAACCTAGAAAAGCTCATAAAAAAGTCTGTTAGATACAAATGTACTAGCTAAACCTGCGACTTCTTCTGGATAGAATGTTTTTTTGGTTGTATTTTCATTAATTTAGGCAAATTGTTTTACAAATAAGAAACATATGCTCTGCCCTTTGAGGGTGCAATTTCCTAAAATTTACTTTTGATAGATTCCATTATGTCAAAAAAAAAATCTGACCAAGTTTTACATGCCATAAAAGCTATAGTTTGTAAATGTAAAGTTTAAATTGTTTTAATTAACATCTTCGAAACCCCCCTTGCAGGTGGAATTTCGTAAAATCCGTTCTTAGCTGACCTCTACTCGGCAAAAGGAATATTCCTAACAAATTCAAGTCTGTACACCTTATGGTTCCAGAGATATCGAAATAAGTCAACAGATACCTGGTTATCTCTTATATATTGATAGATAGTCATAACCGCGAAAAGAATATACAAATACTTATATGAAAGCTCTAAATACCGCTTACAATTCGCATACCATTTATAAAACTCTTGAAAATAAACGTTATCCTAGACTGTTACAAATTATTATCAAGAGTGAAGTCGTTAAGCATTAAGCTGTACTCGACAAATACATGTGAGCAATAACAATCGTTTGTTTTAATATACTAAAGCTCATATTAAATCTTCATCTAATATAATATAAAAATTGTTAATTAGTTGTACAATATATTAAAATCCAGATACAAAAACCACCACCATTCCATTAGCTAATATAGAATGAGTTTGTTTATTTATTATAATATACATAAGGCTCGGTTATCAAGGAACAGACAGATTACAAATTGCCTTGCCCCGGATTAATGGTTTTCATAAAACAGACCAAGGCCAACTTTTCTCGGCATTTTTAATTACTAATTCCATTAATTATTTTTTTATAACTTTCACAAATCTGAAACTTTAAAAGATAAATCTTTGAGGTACAAGAGTTTCAGATCTTACAAAGTTTAAAGATTATCTTTAGGTGAATTTTACAAAAATATACACTATCATTTTTTTTTCAAATTACTCTTTCATTGCAATTGCAAAGATAAAAGCGGTTTAAAACCACTTTGGTAGAATTCAAACGTCGAGAGGTACAAGCATTCTATTTTTGCTGAAGTTAAAAATAACAGTGCCTCTATAAAATTGAGATAATAAGCGTAATGTGAAAGAGAATTTACATTTTTTTTAATCTACACTTGAAACGATGGATGGGTGATTCCTGGTTAATGCAGTAAAATATTTTGGGGTATTAGCCTAAGATAACTATGTAGTAGGCAACATGTTATGCCATGCCAAATTATGTGAACGGCTTCACCCATACTATAAAGGAAGTGTACTTTGCACATAGATTAAAATGTGATGATATATACGCCTACATAAATATTTGACTTGCCATCAACATAAACTAATCACGATTCACTTAATCCATGGAAAACACGAAGGCGATAATTCGTTGAGACAATTTTCAGATGATTAAAAAGAACATATAATTATGGCATAAATTCTATGATCAGTCATATGTTTATTGACGATTTAGTGATTCATTCAATTATGGTAATTAGTTCAATTTCTCATTACAAAGCTCTAAATATTTAAAATGGCAAAAACTTCTGATGACACTACAGCGCCATATCAGTAACTTACTAATTGTCTATTTATATATTCCTGAAACATAAATTGTGCTCAGTTTCATCTAATTTAATTTTATATGTACATTGTTTGACTATTCAATTGCTACTGTTTGTAGCTAATTAATTACCAAAAACAAACATTTATTTCGCACAACATACACAAACACATGCACGCACGCACGCAGCCACGCATGCACGCGCACACACGCACACACACACACACACACACATAATTGAATTCTCTCATCTCTCTATATTAATAGTAATTATATTTTTAAAGTATTAGTTTCTGTTACAATTGGGTTCCTTTAATGTATGTACTGCGTTATGAAAGAGCAGTGGCGCCTGTCACAAGTACTAGTATTTATACTAGTAACTTATTGGGTCGGCACTGTTACCTGTATATATAAAACCTGAATAAGAAGCAGTTGTTAGGAAAATAAATAATTTTCGATTTTCATTTTATATCAACTTTATGTATCAATTTATTTCATTTTCGTCTAAGCAAGGGAACACAATACAAATGACTGTCTACTTTAAAATTTTACACGTCGTTTTATTAAATAGTCTCTTACAACGTGTAAGGCAACAATTAACTAGGATAGACTAAAGTCCAGTTAACATAATTTATTATAAAGCTAACTATGCTTTGTTGAAAATTCAAATTAAAAACTTCTTTATTCAAGTAGGCCTTTACAGCACTTTTGAATCGTCAAAAATAGTCTTTTTTCGCATTAATTTCAATGTACGACGGATGTTGATATTAAAGAACGAGTTACAATCTAAAGTATCAAAGGTACCTTTGCGCCCTGTCCTAAGAAGAGTTCACAACAAACTTAGTGGGGTATTTTTTTTACCCTCATCATTAAATACTAAGAAAAAAATTTCATTTGCTTCATGAAAATGCAGCAAGCTGTATTTCAGGGACGACCTAATTTACCTACATTACAATATAATATTTATTTATTTTATAGTGTAGACCAATTCATTCACTCCCACTACAAATTATTATTCTCTTTTTATTAAGAATTCGTCTTCTGGAAGTTTGGTTTAGAAAATTGTTCGTTTCAGTTATGAAGAAATTAATTGGTAAAGAGATTTTGACAAAAAAAAACTACCAATATAGGCCTTTTTCCAATAAGGCAGCACAAACCGTAGAGATGGCACAGTTGAAATTCCGAAACAATAATTTTCTAGGCTCCTGGATAATTTTCCATTTATAACCACCAAAATTACTGTAATACAAGGCGTTGGGCGACCTTTAAGCCACGCCCTTATTCCTAATCAAATATAAGGTATTAAGAGTCTGCTTCCAAATACGATAAAAACATATTTTAAGACGTTTTATTAGCCTTGTTTATGCTCCACCATGTTAGTACAGCTAAATGAAATCAGCAATGTAACACAAAATCAAAAACAGCTGATCTTCGAACGCATGGGTCAATGAACTGATCAAAAAAACATGTCTTGTATAAGTCAATCGGTTCAAAGTTATAGCAGCACATAAATTACGTACAGTTATTGATTTTTAATAACAGTTGAGTCTAAAAATAACACTGTAATGACAAAAAGAGTATAATCTGTTTTCCATTACCAGGACGCCGACCTGACTGCGGTGACAAGGGCGTTGAGCGACGGCGTGACCCGGACGTTCCCACTCTCTCGCTACACCCCGGTTTCCCCACGCGAAAAACTCAAGTCTTTGTTAGCAGAACACATGCCTCGCTCATTGTATGAGGGCCTGTACGCCGATTAAAGAGAAAACAACGTCCGAAGAAAGTTTCCGAAAGTAAACAAATATATCTGACATAATCCTATTCTATTCACAAAAATGAAACGTAAATTAAATTGTGAAAATTTAAATGAATTATGTTTCTAATTCATACAAACAAAAGATAACTTTGAGTTTTCATGGTACACAACATAAAAGTCATAAAATATTATACCGCTAACACTTAATCTTACTAAATTAAGATGATTTAAATTTAAACAACTTTACCTATTAAACTGGGCTTTATATAATTTTATTATTAAGCAAGCGATGGCCACGCTGACACAGTGGTAGATTTAAGAAATTGCATTTTCTAATTTGTCTTAGCCTGGACTGATGAGAGACTTCGTGGCTAGTTACCACTCTACCAGCAAAGACATAGCAAAGCAAGAGATTTGTGTTAGTGTGTAGAGACCATAAGAGGTAAGTTGCCTCTTACTAGATTAGCGTGCTTCCATCTTAGACTGTGTCATCACTTATCATAAGGGGTTATCACAGACGAGCGTTAATCGACTGCGTTTTAGTCTACTAAATATATGCATATATTAATGTTCTTCAAATATTTCAATTTATTATGTTTGCTGTCCGTTCACCTCGTCCGATTGCTCTTAGCCAAGCGTTCTCTCAACTTTACTATTACTAAAAGCAGTCAATTGTGGCTTTGCAACACATGTTGGGCATTGTTTGAGATAATATATAAAATGAAGCTAACCTGTCCTTTAAAAAACTACAACAGTTGAATTCAGATAATAGGCATGCTCTATGTCATAAGAAACGCTCTAAGAGAATGAGATAAATAAAATGTGTGCCCGTACGTCTTTCTCTTGCCACTATTACACTACAAGCCCATAGAAAAAATTACAACTCGGTAAATCCTGAAATGTAAAAAATTGCTGTAAGATCATAAATTTATATACGGCAACTTTTTTTTGATAAAATGTTATTAAATATTACCATTGTACCTTATAGCCGTTTATTATAAATGGTAACAAATAAAAATATCAGGATAAAAAAATCTTTACGTACTCACCTGTACCACTCAGAAATGACTGCGTAGCGATCAGAGCTATGATATAGTAACAGCCTTCTAAGCATTATTTACATTGGTTTATTTTACAAGTTAATTTTTTCCATGGGCTTATAGTTCATATGGAAATAAACGACAGGTAACGCCTCTTTCTCTCTATCTTCACTAACCTGTATCTCCTTCTCAATTTCTGTTCGCCTCGCCCGATTTCATAACGCTCTCGTCACACATTCACCAGCTTTCTACCTAAAATTATAATATAAAATAGCTAACTTATATGCAAGCTCTTTTTATACACGTTGTGCATTAAATAACTTCATTACGATGTATTTGTTTAACATATTTATATCATCGTTACACGATACAAAATTCTTAATTGCCGCAATAAATTCAACTAAACGCTGTTTAGAACGAGTTTAGGTTCTCGTGTGCAAAATGAGGCCAGCTCGCAGTTGCTGAAGCCTGCATGAATTATGTAAGCTTTTAAGGTCGAGTAAGTTTTCTGATCATTTATGCAAGTTCCTCTCACTTGAACACGTTTCCAGTATCTCTTTAAAGTGGAAAATTATAGCTTGTTTTGCGTTTATCAAACTAACTAAAGTAACTGTTAGAGCAACAGGAAAATTCAAGCTTACATTCTCCTTTTAATTATTTATTGCGTAAGCAGTTCTTCCATAATTCATTATAAAAGGAACTGTAAATGTGGAAAGATTAAGGTTTTTGAAATAAACCTTCATTACGCAATTTTGATTTGGGGAGTAAGCTAATGAATGTATGATGAGAGTGTTATGAAAAGTATTAAAGTAGTATTATATGTGTGAGTTATGTTTTACTTCAACCAAGTGGTATAAAACAATCGTTATTTTTTACATTGATATTTACCTTCAATTAATCAGCAAAATTATATGGAATTACATAGGCAAGAACAACAATATTCCTAACAAAGAATCGATTACTTCTTTTATTATATATTAAGTTAAAATTCATATTAATCGCAATATGTATAATAGAAACAAATATTCATCGAAAGAATCTCATAATACTTAATCATTTCTTGAGGGTTTTAGTATTCCATTTTTAGATATCTTCGTAATTGTCTGTAAAAATATTAAATTAAGAGTGTATATTTATAATGTCTGTATGCTATAGTGTTTATTTTGCTTATAGACCATCAATTCAGTTAAGCCGAAATAAATTCAGTTGTTCCACAAATTAACACGCATGTATAAACGGTTAATACGGTGTTTAATCCATCATGAAAAGGTATGTGGTTTCAGTGAAGTGCAAAGCAGCGTGATAATTAAATGAAAAGCGTACTTATATATGCATGCAAAGAGTACTGGGTTTTGCAAATAATTTGTGGGGCCGTTTATTTACGAATATATTGAATTAAAACTTCTTGGGGAGTAAGTTAGTGAGTGCGTTACGAAAAGTGTGATCAGGCGAGGCGAACGGACGGCGAACACAATACAACTGTGTGGCCTAAAGCACACACGTTTTTTTTACTACAGTACTTCGCATATAATCTTTGAATTAAAAGTAATGACTATTTTTAATATCACCATTACTTTATTATTTTAGGAGTAAAAACTTCTGTAGATGCTCTCTTTCTTGTGGTATTGAATGAAACTGTTACGCTCCGATATCTAAAGCTCCATCGAGTAAAGTAAAAGCTTTCGACTTACGGATCGGGAAAGTCAGCGGGTTATTGTTGTATTTTAATTTTTTTTAATATAACTTATATTTACAATATTTTATATACAATTATAAATATATTGTAAATGTACCTTATGTATACAGAACAAGAATAATAAATATAATTCCTATTGTTAACTAATGAAGTTTTCACTCTTTTCCTATGTTTTTGCGCACACACAAAGTTTATTTTAATTTTAATAGAACATAGTGTAAAAAATTTGAAATGTGTACAATTTGAGGCTAAACTGAACAGGGAAGGACTATATTTCATCTCTGCAGATTGATTAGGCCTGTCATTCACATATGCGGTCTATGCCTCGTAGGTTTATTCGTGATTTTTGTAACATTTTATGTCATTATATTATAAAATGACTCTTGTTGCTTGTGTTGCTTATAGAAACATTTATTTTATAGTGTATTCTCTTGGGCTTAGTGTAAACAATGTCGTTGTGCTTAGTGATAATGTAAGTACGTTAAAACGAAACATTTTAATGTTAATACATTTTAGAAAAATATTAGATATATTGTATTTGTAATTGTAGGATAGCTCAATGTTGATTTTATATTTGATTGTCAAACTACTGTATTTATTAACAACTTCTTATATGTATCTCATTTACACGAAATACTAAATGACAAAAGGTATTTTAAAAGATTAAGAGAAGCGGTACTATGCAATAAAAACATTGATAATATCACTTCACTCTGGCATTATAAATAAAGAGTATTTACAAGTTTTTAAAAGTTCTTTTGATGATATACTGTAAACTGATACCAGAAAACTTTCATTTCTATTGAGAAATGTCTTCTTATAAGTTAAGCTAAATTATCCACTACATTTCCTCGACAATTGGACCTTTAACAGCGTATTTTGTATTTTATAAAATAATATACATATAAATCTCATTATAGGTTAGCCTTTATTTGAATAAGAAACTACAATAATTTATTACATCAAAAATCTCTGTTATTACTAACGGCGATGGAGTTTTGAGACTTTTTCTTAAAAAAAATCTGTTACGAGGAAATTTTAAACGTTTGCTACTGAGATTTCGATTTTACCGATATTTACCTCTGTAATTGAGATTTTTTGTCTCATCAACCAAAAAAAGAGAGACGATTTGTAAGGTTTATATAGGTTATAACATTTTTATTTACAAAACTTTAGTTCCTTCAATACTTAAATTTTTGACAATGATATGTAAGGATTTCTCATAGTTGGACCCTCTATAATAAGACAACTGTAATTTTAACCTGCCTATTTGGGAAACTAGTTAAAAGGAAAGCTTCAAACCCCACTTATACAGGCTTCACAGTATGACACATATCTTATATAGATTATATGTGACAAATAAAGAATAGTTATTATTTGGTAAGAAATATTTTACGAGAACTAACTAATTTATTACATAACTGTTGCTAAGCTACTCGCTAAATTTAGTCGCTATCACTGAAATGCCACGAATTACGAGGGATATTGAAAATTCTTGTCTTAAGTTATTCGACGTACCCCGAACATCTTGAGACTTTCGCAAGATATTTCTGAAATGCATTTATAAGTGGTATACTTATTTATGTTTTTTTCTAGTTAGTGTATAAAGTTGTATCTATATATTTAACATATTAAAATTATATAAAATGTGTACATGTTGTTTTTCCTTTATATCCTGGTTTGGTTTGGCCAGCGGTTTTGATGTGATCTCAAATGGTCATCTATTTCAATTAAGGTTTTAATTTTTCTCGCCGTAGGAGCACTAAACCTTATTGGACACGCAATTGTTACATTTCACCGATGGCAGTGAAGAAATCCGATTTACTAAATAATTACATATTTACATAATTATATAGTAGCAAATTCATTCCATGGATTTGCCATAATCACCACGCTTGGCAGGCGGGCTGTTGATCGCAGTGCTGACCCTCTCCCACCGATAACGCTGCTGCCCGTTATCGGTCTGTGACATTTAGGT
This sequence comes from Elymnias hypermnestra, assembly GCA_015832385.1. Lineage (NCBI taxonomy): Eukaryota > Metazoa > Arthropoda > Insecta > Lepidoptera > Nymphalidae > Elymnias > Elymnias hypermnestra. Next base: position 361,769 of record JACTOM010000934.1, on the reverse strand, counting down.
TAGCGGGAAATGAATATACCGCCATTTATCGGTGTGGGAGTTGGATAGCAAAGATTCGGTATGTGGATAAGAGGAGTTTTGGATAGCATTAGGGTTAGCTATAGGATATTACTGCCGCGAAGAGGAGAATGGAGAGCGATAGTAACAGCTCGAGGCGCCGGGGGTCGCTTACCCGCATGCTTACTTATTAACCGGACAGATTATCTGACTAAGCACCCTCTGGGCAAACTCAGGACGATGCAGTGTAAAAAGACCCCCACAAGGAGGACCGACGATATAAGGAGGATCGCCGGCAGCAGCTGGAGCCTGGCGGCGCAAGATCGGGCCTTGTGGGCATCATTTCGTGAGACCTACGTCCAACAGTGGACGTCCATCGGTTGAAGCGACGACGACGACGACGATATTAGCAAAAGTTCTTTATGTATGATTGGAGTAGTAGTAAACAGAAGTGGGGTCACCAGTGACGCGATGGTTTGGAAAGATGAATAATACTACACTAGTAAAGTACTTTCATTTCTATTTCGAAATCAGAAGGGTTGTACTGAAGGATATTGTAAGGTAACTAAGGTATACAGGTGGTTAGGATAAAAGAGACACTATTATAATTATTATGTCGATAATTATATGAGTAGCAAAGCGAATTAATTTTTTTTATTGCTGACAGGTTAACGCTTGATTGTGATCTCACCTGACGGTAAGTAATAATACAGTCTGAGATAGAAGCGCACTAATCTGGTAAGAGGGGATATACCTCTAATGGTTTCTCCCACCAATAAATTAGAAAATACAATTTTCTAAATACCGTCAAAGATTTTTCAGAAAAAAACAAATATGACCAGAGCGTGATTTTAAGACGAATTTGTTAAAGCAATAACCGCGAATTTGATTAAGAATTCTGAAAGATAACAAAGCTTAATGCAACATGGAGGTAAAGTAGAATTTGTAACTTATGCACTTTAAGTTCTGAATGATTTCGTTGATATTCTCTTGAAGCTGCAAATTAAAAAGACTGCCAGGTTTTAAAAGAAAATATTTTGTTGAATTTGAACAAATATAAGATCCAATTTTATATATGTATGTGTGCCTGCGTTTGTATGTATGTGTGTTTATGCAACAGCCAAACACCCAATTGAATAAATTGTATACGTATCGAAACAACACTCATATTTTGTTACTAATTTATACATAATGTAATTTGAAAGAATTGTATTTTTTTTGTTCGGAATGTATTTAGCTCGACTGGCTTTTACAGCGTAACTGGAAAGAATGACGGGCTCTTTGGAAGGCCGCCACTTTTCGAGTGCGAGCCCTGAAAAGTGCCCGCTTCCTCGGGAAACGTTGCTCCAAGGGCGTCTTAGAACAACGTTAACATGTATCATCATATCGGGCATGCCCGCCCCCCTCCCATGAACTGAAGAGCGTCCCCGGGAGCGTGGGTGGAGTCCCCGTCCGGGTGACGTCAGAAATCGGCGACCTCAACTCAGCCGGCGGAGTCGGTGTGTAACGTTTGTATTAGTGACAGATACTACCTAATGATGACGAGTGTCGATTGTCATCGAGTCACCGGGGTGGTTAAGGAAAGAATTGTATAATTTATAACAGATTTCTTTATCTTACTTATAGAATTTTATGATTCTAGTGAAGCCAAGATAAAATTTCGAAATCTATACATTCTGCTGCTAGTTTCATGACGTTGTTCATTGACCTACTTTTGTACTCTCATAAATATAAGAGATATCCAGGTATCTATTGAGTCATCACGATATCTCTTGAACCATTAGGCGTAGAGACTTGAAATTTGGTAGGAATATTTCTTTTGCCGACAATCCGTTTGCCGAAAATCTGTTCTTAGCTAACCTCTACAGGTTAGCTAAGAACGGATTTTACGAAATTTCTTCTGCAAGGGGTGTTAATTAAAAAATATCGAATTTTGCAATTAAAAAACAAATCTAACTTCACATTTACAAACTATATCTTTTATGCTATGTAAAAGTTGGTCAGAATTTTTTTTAACATAATGGAATCTATCAATTGTAAATTTTAAGAAAATTCAGCCATAAAGGACAGTGTGGGTATGTTTCTCATTTGTAAAACAATTTCCCTAAATTAAGGATAATGCTATCAAACAAACATTCCACGCAGACTAAGTCGCGGGTTCAGCTAGTAATATATATACACATATGTATTATATGTTCACTGATTTGAAACTCTTTCATTATGTACCTATTCATTTCTACTATAATTAACGGCGGCACAGTGAAGTTAAAGCTCTTAAGCTGAACCGTTTAAACAAGCAATTAATTTATTTCGCCTTTATATTTTCATAAACATAATTCAACTAAAAGTTAAAAATTCTGTTTTCATATCACATCCATATTAGAAAAATGTTAGCGCGAATAGTTCTCTGACATCTTTCCTCAAAATCCTCAGGGAAATGTTGCCTCATGGAATATTGCATTTCCTGATCAAATCTTTTAAAAAGATTTTTTTTTTGAGAAATAGAGCACATTTGCCATTAGAATTTCTATATATACATATATTTAAAGCTACCAAGGACTTTACCGCACACTGCACTATACTCTATAACTATTCCATGCCAAGTAACAAGAAAGGAATGAAAATTAGAGGTTATGAGATACATATATTTTTTCCGACTATTTGTGGTTGGGTTTTATCTCACCTGATAGTAATTGATGATACTATCTAAGATGTAACCTAAAAGAGCTAGTTTTACTGCTAAAGTCTTCTACGCAGCTTCGTACCAGAAAATAATCCTTTTGCTTGGCGGCCCATGGTATTTATTAGTAAATAGGCCTAGCCGGAATTTCCTAGTCCCAGTACAAACTTAGACGAATTTACTTTAATTTATACTATATAATACGCTGGAAATTTAACTCAGAACTTCTACTGGCGAAGCGAGTACTCTCACAGTTGATGGCGAAGTAGTAGATATGATAACGGCATCATACATACTTTTTTTTAGGTGATAACCTTTCTCTGCTCAGTTTAGAATTTGTATTCTATGTAGGATAATACTTTTTTATTACTGAAAGTTTATAGAGCTTGATTTGTAAGTGATAATACAGTCTAAGATGGAAGCACGCTAATCTGGCAAGAGGCGATATAGCCCTTTTGGTTTCTACACCACATCGTACCGGAATACAAATCTCTCTGTTTGGTGGTATTTCTTTGCTGGTAGAGTGGTAACTCCCTCCAATCCAGACACAGATAAATTACAAAATACAATTTTCTAAATTTGGGCATAGTGCCCGTGTTAGCGATCATTATTATTTCACTTTTGGATTGCTATTAAAATACTATATTTGTTTATTATGCTGAGGTCTTTGTAATTATATCAGTAAAACGTTTACATGTGCTACATCCGGTTTAATGCTATTCCGGAATTTCTCAACTTTAATCAAAACTTCTGTTTCGTCGTCGTTTTCACGACGACTGTGATCGGTGGACTTATTATTTTTTTAGTGGGGACTTTTTTACAAGTATAATATAGAAAAAATGTAGCACAGGTGAATGAAGGAATATTCGCTAAGTGACAGTTCTTAGTTTGTATCAACCCCAGTATTGTGTTAAAAGTCATTGGAAGTGTGCAATATAATGAGAATAGTATTACTTAACCTAAAAATTAGTGAGCGACTCTAAAACCTAGGACCTCTTTTAGCAAAGCGAGTACTCACGTCACTGCGCCAGCGAGGCCGTCAAACCGGTGGCTCTTGTAGTCTGTGCACCTCGTAAACTACTATCTGTGTTGGATAAAAACTTTTGAGTAAAAGTCTAACTAAGGGAAACGACATTTAGATAAAATTATGCCTGACCAAAATTCGCTTTCGCGACTCTTCTAGCTAGCCTTATGTTTCCTACTACTCCCTTGTGGTTATTTGATTGTTTATTTAATGTAATGTTGTAAAACTAAAGTATCCCTTTGCAACATATTGTTACGCGCCCTTGGATGCGGTTTTAAAAGTGAAGTGCGATAGTGATTCTCTTAAAAAAGGTAAGGTAAGTAGCAGCCCATTAACGTCCCACTGCTGGGCAAAGGCCTCCTCACTCATATGAGCGAGAGTTTTTTGAGCATAAACCCACCACGCTGCTCCAGTGCACTCTCTATTCCTTCACTCTGATAGTCCTATGTAACGGAAATCCGACATGACCGGAGAGAGATCAGGCGCAGGACCGACGGCTTGACATGCTCTCCGAGGTATGGGGGTGAGTCACACCGCCAACTTCCCAACTTCGGGCAAATATTGAGAAAATCTTAATAGAAAACTCAATATCTATTTTGAATTGGCCCGACCCGTCGTACATGCTAACCACTAGACCAATGAAACAGTTATTATCTTACATTGACGAAAACTGGGCAGACGGTATGAAGAGCACCAAAGAGGATTTATGCTTAATTTATTAGTGGTCGGCGCGTTGATACTGGCAAGGCAGGCTGAAATAACGTTTCGTATTGAGAATTAAAAGAAAGTGATTTATTAAATCAAGACTTCGTATGGAAGATTTGTCAGTTGTAAAAATGTTTTCTAACTAGGAAAAGAAGTAATAAATATTTGTATTGAGACCGAATTCTGTTTTGCTTGTAACAATATATTTAAATTTGCATTTGATGCTATTTCAAATTCCGCAATCAGGTTGCAGAGATATCATAGAAAGTATTTCATATTTTCCTGATGGGTGGTGCTTGTGCCTGGTATACGAGAATAGACACTACATTTTCAAGTACACTTTATTCATCCGCAATCACAACACAACGCTCGATAAAAATCATTGAGCAACGAGTGCATTTGTCTAAAGAACTCGATGTTTTTTAAAATAGTTCTTACATTAAAAATTTTGTGTGCCTCACTAAATTTATTTCAATATATATACACATTTGTTTGCTTAACTCGTCATGTTTTATTTCATAATTTGAAACTCTCGATAAGTTTTGTTATTATTGTTTAATAATTATATGTAAATAAATGCAATGATTTTTCAAGTCCGCACTTGAAGTCAAATATTCTCTGATCAATATTAAGTGATACAAAATTCTAAACGATGTTAAGATTTACATAGATTTTTGAAATGAAACTTCCTAAGGCGCATGAGGTAAGGTGTGAACTAAATCTTTACGGATGAAACGCATAATTAGCGTCACGAAAATGTGCAGCTTTCTTACGCTAATTCGTTTGCTCTTTAGGTAGATTTAATATTAACAAATAACATGTGGCATTTTAATTTACCATTCCTTATTTAATATTTTAATACACTATTTTCATAAAATATAAAATATTTCTTATATTCTGTTTTCTAAATTTTAAATTCAAAAACAAAATTAATAATTTGTAATAGTGCGAAAAAACACGTGGCATTTTTATTTACAATTTGTAATTTGAGATTTCAATAAATTATTTGAATTACTTTTCGTCGTTTTAAATATTTTAATGACAATTAAATTCGTTAAATTCCTAATATATATTCCTTTTTCCCTCCCTCTAAGTCTTGGAAATCTAAAGTTTTAGATTTGTATAAACAAATTAGTTTGCCGAAGAATCTTCATTTCTGACATAAGTATTTTTACGCATACACTTTTATTTTATTTATATTTGTAAAAAATATGATTACTCCACAAATATTGTAAATGTTTTACATTCTGCTTCATCTGAACTTTAAATAACTTAAAAGCTAACTGTATTAACAAAGAAAATGTCTCTACAAATAAAATAAATATTATTATTATATAATTTTATTATTCATGTATAATTTTTAAAAATAAGTAAAAGTCCTTGGTCATTTTCGGTTTTAATATTTATAGTCTTTCACGAACTTTTAAATAAGGTGACAAATCTTCAATTATAAACTCTTTAGCAGGAACATATGACACATATATTCTTTCCAAATTGCTATAAGATTTCATAACATTGTCAACGATTGTCCAAATTAGCCTTTCTATGACCACCTTCCAATTATGATTCAAGGATGTAGCTGCAATTAAAACAAAATCATTTTCAAGGACATTAACATTTATTCACATACGCAATATTTCCTAAGTTGCAAACTTATAATATGATTTTAAAATGATAGCTTGAATATTATAAGAAAAACAATATTTGAAAAAACTGTACTAAGAGCATGTGTCATCGAGGACAAAATTTAAAAAATGTGTTCTAAATTGAGTTGAGTAAAAAAAGTTTCCTTAAGAAGAAGAAGAAATTTATATATTTGATTCACGGTCACACGTTTACGTCAATCGGTTCAAAAAATTGATTTTTTAGTAAATAGTAATTAAGTATAACTCTAAGTTATTATAAATTTATATTCATTTCTTTGTGTAATTTTTAATTATATATATATACACACACACACACACATATATAAGTCGGAGAATAAGAGAGAACGGCGAAGCATAAAGCACAGGAGCGTAGGGTTCTCCGCCGACATCGTTATTAATTGGATCCATTATTTAATTTCTTATTCTGTGGGCGTTCGTGGGTAATGTGGGTGCAATCAAACACTTTGTTAATTAACTCGGATTATAATGTTCAATCACTTAATGTTCCCGACTTAATGTGCTTAGTCAAATAATCTTTCCGGTTACTAACAAAGCATGCGGGTAAGCGACCCCGGGTGCCTCGAACGATTACTACCGCTCTTCAATCCCCTATCCTGGGATATTGTGGGATTATCCGAAGTCCGTAGAGAGGGGGAGGACACGATAATTCTCAAATCCGGTAACTTGCTATACTANACCGTCTTAGCCCTGAGAATCGCGAACCTGAAGTGGCAATGGGCGGGGCTCATAGTCCGACGAGCCGATGGACATTGGGGTCGGAAAGTGCTGGAATGGCGACCCCGTACTGGACGACGCAGTGTAGGAAGACCCCCCACAAAATGTACCGACGATATAAGGACGATCGCCGGTAGCCGCTGGAGCCAGGCGGCACAAGATCGGGCCTTGTGGGCATCATATCGTTAGACCTATGTCCAGCAGTGGTCTTCCATCGCTTGATGCGACGACATTAACAATAATAGCTAGGAACGCGACAGTTTCAATAGTCGACCACTCCGGCCGACCGCCACTCGAAAACTGCCGAGAAACGCGTCGGACTACCACTCCGATATATATGTATATGTGTGTGTATATATATATATATATATATGGTAATTTTGTTATTTCGTTTTATTGTATGAAAATTTAAAGCAAATTTGCTAATGTGTGTGTATATGGATGTTCATCTCGATATATATACGTAGCCAGTAGACAACAATTTCATGCTGTGCTCACACGCTTAGGGTTACGATTAAGGTTAGAACATTGTTTGTATTTTATAATGTTGATGATTATTTCAGCGACAAAGATGTTTGGACTTGATTCCAGTTGCACATGAAAGCTAAACACATTGTACCTACAAAAAAACTATATTTAAAGAAATAATCGTTGAGTTTCTTGCCTGTTTCTTTTCAACGGAATCAACTTTCCGAACCGGTGGTAGATTTGTTACCAACGGACAGATTACTGACGATTCAAAAGTGCTTTTTAAGCATACTTGAATAAAGAGTATTTTGATATTGAAAAAATTTCAACAAGATATGTAAAAATGGAGAGTGTGAACTACTTATTAAAAAAAAGTATCCGGTATACATACCGATAAAACTTTGATTTTCCTGTTCGTTCCAAAAAGAAAATTGTGCATTTTCAATTTTGTACACATATTTAAGGGACTTCTCATCAATTTTCATGTAAATTTCCCCATCATCTTTCCTTAACAGATTTAATGGAGCTTCCGATTTAAAATGCACTCCCTCTGGAAAATATTTTTGTGAATTTCAAAAAAACATCCCAAATCGGAGAACGCTGTTTTACAAAAATAATTTCTTCTGTAAAATACCGTATAAACATTCAAATGCATTTAGTTCAAAGCTGTTAATGAAACAAGTTGATATTCATATAGTGTAAACGTCATATTACGACTCCAATATATACAGAAAGTGAATTGACTGTGCTTTTAATATTATTAGACTACAAGCCCATGGAAAAATAACAAGTGAAATGAACCAACGCGAGTAACGCCTAGGAGACTGTTACTACATCATAAAGCGGTACAAAATTATTCATTATTTTCTTTAGAGTGAGATTCTTAAATTCGTTGTTTCTTTTGAATGGAATCAATGGAAAATAATTTAAAAAGTATTTTACAGGTAATGAACCGGTCTTATAAAATATTTCATCATTTAATATAGAGATATAAATAATATGGTTTAGAGAAACTCCGAGCATAGCCCTCTCCATCATACGCTGAGTGACTCTGAACTTCCGCATGAGTCCCATAGTCAGCGACCACGTCTCCGAACCGTAGGTTACCACTGGCAACACGCACTGTTCGAAGGCTTTGGTTTTCAGGCACTGAGGAATATCGGACGAAAATATCTGGCGTAGTTTCCCGAACGATGCCCAACAATAATTCCCGATTCAGCGGTTGACCTCCTTTTCGAAATCGGACTTATTTAGCTGGACTATATGTCCCAGGTATGTATACTCGTCTACAATTTCGAGAGCTGAGTTCTCAACGATGACTGGGTGTGGTGGTACATGGATATTAGACATAATTTTCGTCTTATCCATGTTCATTTTCAGGCCCACCTGTGGAGAAACTCTGCTGAGTTAATCGAGCATTGTATTGAAATCTTAGAGAGACTCTACCATAATGACTTTGTCATCGGCAAGCCGTAGAGGAGTGATGTACTCGCCGTTGATGTTGATGCCCAGTCCATTCCACTCCAAAAGCTTAAAAAGGTCTTCCAGCTCCGCAGTGAAGAGCTTCGGGGAAATAACATCTCCCTGTCGCACTCGACGCTCCAGTAGGATAGACGCTGTGCTTTGGTCCTTTATACTGACTGACATGATGGCGTTTTCGTAGAAGCACTTCAACACGTGTATGTACCGGTACGGTAGTCAATTCGGCATCTCTGTAAAGAATTCAACACGGCCCATGTTTCCACCACATCGAAGGCTTTCTCATAGTCCACGAACGCTAAGCAAAGTGGCCGATTATACTCCTCGGTCTTCTGTATAATCTGCCGCAGCGTAAAGATGTTGTCTATTGTACTAAAGCCTTTTCGGAATCTGGCTTGTTCGGGCAGCTGGAAGTCGTCAAATCTGCGAGCGAGACGATTCGTAATGATTTTCGAGGACAGTTTGTAAACTTGACTCAGCAGCGCGATAGGTCTGTAGTTCTTTAATAAGGTGTTGTCGCCTTTCTTGAAGAACAGAACTAACACGCTCCTATGCCATGCCTCTGGCACTGTGCCATCGAGGATGACAGAATTGAACATTCGCTGAAGGACTATGAGTACAGGTTTTCCACCCGACTTCAGGAGTTCTGCTGTGATTCCGTCATCACCTTGCTGTTCTTCATCTGTTTGAGAGCCATACTAATCTCGTACAGACTGACGTCCGGGATGTCCTCAGTGTAGTGTCGGGTTAGTTTGGCTCTAGGATCTGCAGCCAAACAGTCGATAGGCTTGAGAGTCGATGAGTATAGCTGTCCATAGAAACTCTCGACCTCTTTCAAAATCTCTGGTTTCGACGCAATGAGCTTACCATTACTGGTCGTCAGTCTCGTAAGCTGGCGCTGACCAACAGACAGGTCTCTTGCGAACACTTTGGAGCCCTTATTGCGTTTAATAGCTTCTTTGATACGGTCCGTATTGAAGGTTCGCAAATCACGTTTTTGTGACTTGGAGATCTGTCTGTTGATATGCCGGTAATCGGACGCGTCTGCCGCAAACTGCAAGCTCCTTGACTGTCTTTGTTCCATGAGATTGAGAGTGTAGTCAGAGAATCTTTTGGTTTTCTTTTTATGGGCTTTGAAGTACTTGTTCCCAACCATATGGACAGTTTCTACTATCGTTAACCTCATCCACAGATTCGCATTCCTCGAGGCCATCGAAGCGGTTGCAGCTCTAGTTGAAAGCTCCCGGGAGCTCTTGCATTTGGGCACGAGTAGGTCGGAGCGTAGACTTCACCAGTCTGTACCGTTCTTGGTGTAGGTTGATATTCGATCTGCCTCTTACCATGCGGTGATCGCTCCCAGTTTTCACTTTATTGATCACAGAGACATCATTGAATATGTTCCGTTTCGTGGACATGATGAAGTCTATCTCATTTCTCGTGGAACCATGAGGACTCAGCCAGGTCCATTCTCGGCGCGGATGTTTTTTGAAAAAGGAATTCATCATGTAGAGTCCCTCCCTTTCCACGAAATCAGCGAGCATCTGTCCCCTCTGGTTCCGTTTCTCATAGCCATATTGCTCCACTCTCAACTGCCCTACTTCGTTCGCTAAGTTTGGCGTTGAAATCTCCCATAACAACATTGTAGAATGTCCCAGAGGTGTGCATGGCCCTGGATATGTCCTCATACATAAGGTCAAGTCGTCGGGGTTGGCAGCGGAATCTCTTCCGGAGATTCTTAGCACCCCTTGCCCCGCCGTTACCAAAACCGCTGCCAGAGCTAGGAATAGCGGAGCTGCCGGAGACGGGGGGCCGTTGCTGCCTTGTTTTGGTCATTTTGTGGTTGTACCAATAATCACCACGCTTGGCAGGCGGGTTACTCATCGCAGAGCTGCCCTTCTCGCCCAAAAACGCTGCTGCCCGTTATCGTTCTGTGGCATTTAAGTCAACTTTAGAGAATGGTTATACCGCCATTTGTCGGTCGCCAGAGCCTCGTCGGTAGGAGCAGGGTGCACCATGTGGAGCTGAGGTTGGGGTTTGGAAAAACGGACTGGGACGCATTTCCCCCTTACACCCCCAGTCTATGCCACGCAATGAAAATGCAGCTTTTTAAAGGTGAAATAATTTTAGAAATCAGTTTTATATAAATGCTTACATACAAAAACGCAAATGTTTGTTCTTTATAATATTACTTTAGATATTTTGGAGTATAGGTTACACTATATATATACGATAATTATATATTGTACTGTAATTTTTAAGGTTTATAGTTATAGTTTGTTTCCCACAAAGATAAAGTAATGGATAAATACAAATATATCGGTATGTATCTACATATCACCTTTAATAATATACTAAGCAAACACAATATCAATATTATCATGGCAACTTCGGTTTAAAGGCGGTGCCTTAAAAATAGATGCAAAATTATAGAAAAATGCGAAGAAAATCTTGAAATTCCGAACTGGAGCTCCTAGTTTAGAGAAATGCTGCTGGTTGCACAGACATTTTAGTTCCATAGCAGTCAACGCGCTGAGTGGATGAATCAACGAGATGTATACTGTAGTCTTTCATGTGTTTTCAGATGTTCTTACCTCAAATGAAATACCATTTCCAAACTCGTAAAACTTACTTAATTCTAAAACACCCGTTCCAATGAAATCGTTATTGGAAAGACTGTGAACTATGTTTGTCGTAAGACTAGTCATTGATACCCGGAACGTGCCCTCTACGATTAAATCAGTCACGAATTCCTGCGTTAGCAATTCTTTCTGTAAATTGATTCTGCAACAATTTGAAATTAAACGTGTAGATTTTAGAGATTTTTTTTTCGTGGTAGCAGTCGGCAGCAACGTTCAACATGTGTTAGCATCATTATCAGGTTAAACCATAATCAAGTACTAACCTTTTAGCTATAAAAAGAAGTCACCCAAACAATCTTCCATTTAAGATAATATAATAGGTTTTTTGAAGTGAAAACTTTTTGGCTACTCCTTCTGATTATGATAAAATTCATAAAAATCGGTCAATCCATTTCAGAGGTGTTTGATTACAAACACGAGATGTTGTTTTAATATATTAAATGTAAATGTAAATACACCATTTTTTTTTAAATTACGTGATTAAGGCTCTGGTACAAGATCAAATGTTAGGTCAATTAAAAGGTATGTCAGTTTAATCTTATCAATGTCATACTCACTCTAAGTTGGTAAACACAAAACTTGCACCACCCTTAACTAATCCTTCATCAAGATATACCATTATCATGTCGTAAACTGAAACTGATATATTTCCCAATGGCAAGGGGTCCAAAGGAATCACATTGTATTCCGGAAACCCATGTATAGCAAAATCTTGATATATTTTTTGATGTAATCATTTTATGCATATTTTATCCATAATACTACATTTCTCTGACGCGTTCACTGTAAAAAAATGTTAAAGACCTTGCATTTATTTTCATTATTTTTTAAATATCGCCTTCTCATCTCATATACTGTAATTCTAATTAAAACGAGACTAATTAATATAGTTTTTAACCCGGGTTTCATATGTTTGATTTACTTTTTAATGATTATCGAGTATTGAGAAAATAATGAATTATCTGTTAGCGATTATGCCACAGACTTGATAGGAATGTAGTCCATATCGCTCTCTTACACAGTCTTATAAACATTGAAACTGTCTTTTTACATCGTCGCTTCAACCGATGGACGTCCACAAGGCTCGATCTTGCGCCTCCTGGATCCAGCGGCTACCGGCGACCCTCTTTATATCATCGGTCCACCTTGTGGGGGGTCTGCCTACACTGCGGCGTCCGGTGCGGGGTCGCCACTCCAGCACCTTCGGCCCCTAACATCCATCGGTCCTTCGGATTATTTGCCCCGCCCATTGCCACTTCAGGTTCGCGATTCGTAGAACTATGTCGGTGACTTTAGTTCTACTACGGATCTCTTCATTTCTAACTCGATCACTGTTAATTCGTTAGTTTTCGTAAAGTAAAAATGAAACACAGGTATAATAGTTCAAGGTGTAATCCCGACTGACATTCGCCGCGGGTGCAACCGCGGTCGCGCAACTTATATTTATAATTACCTACATAACATTCCTCCACCAATATTTTGATATTCTATATCTAATCTACAAGTACTTTTTAAAGTCTAACATTTTTAAGTCTATTTTTACGCGGCCTTTGTGACCGAGAGCGATCCGATAAAGGAGGAGGAGATGCCGCTCTAGCGGCGGAGATACTATTTTCCTCATGCCTTGAAGCGTCCGGACGGTTATCGTCTGCGTCGCTGGTACCCGGGATAACATTGTGCGGTGGGGACTCATGATGTCCCGACTGAATCACGTCAGTGCTCAAAACTACTTGTGGCACCACGCCGATTTTTCCCTGGCCCTTCTCTTCAACACGTTGGTGATCCCGTTCCT
>JACTOM010000934.1:290599-345096 GCA_015832385.1 Elymnias hypermnestra | reverse complement strand
TACCTAGCTGGACTATATGTCCCAGGTATGTGTACTCGTCAACAATTTCGAGAGCTGAGTTCTCAACGATGACTGGGTGAGGCGGTACATGGATATTAGACATAATTTTCGTCTTATCCATGTTCATTTTCAGGCCCACCTGTTGAGAAACTCTGCTGAGGTCATCCAGCATTGTATTGAGATCTTCGAGAGTCTCTGCCATAATGACTACGTCATCGGCAAACCGTAGATGAGTGATGTACTCGCCGTTGATGTTGATGCCCAGTCCGTTCCACTCCAAAAGCTTAAAAAGGTCTTCCAGCGCCGCAGTGAAAAGCTTCGGGGAGATAACATCTCCCTGTCGCACTCCACGTTGCAGTTGGATAGACGCTGTGCTTTGGTCCTGTATACGGACTGACATGGTGGCGTTTTCGTACAAGCACTTCAACACGTGTATGTACCGGTAGTCAATTCGGCATCTCTGTAAAGATCTCAACACGGCCCATGTTTCCACCGAATCGAAGGCTTTCTCATAGTCCACGAACGCTAAGCAAAGTGGCCGATTATACTCCTCAGTCTTCTGTATAATCTGCCGCAGCGTAAAGATGTGGTCTATGGTACTAAAGCCTTTTCGGAAACCGGCTTGTTCGGGGGGCTGGAAGTCGTCAAATCTGCGAGCGAGACGATTCGTAATGACTCTCGAGAACAGTTTGTAGACATGACTTAGCAGCGCGATAGGTCTGTAGTTCTTCAATAAGGTGTTGTCGCCTTTCTTGAAGAACAACACTACCACGCTCCTATGCCATGCCTCCGGCACTGTGCCATCGAGGATGACGGAATTGAACATCCGCTGAAGGACTTTGAGTACCGGTTTTCCACCCGCCTTCAGGAGTTCTGCTGTGATTCCATCATCACCTGGTGCCTTGCTGTTCTTCATCTGTTTGAGAGCCATACTAATCTCGTACAGACTGACGTCCGGGATGTCCTCAGTGTAATGTCGAGTTAGTTTCGCTCTAGGTTCTGCAGCCAAACAGTCGATAGGCTTGAGAGTCGATGAGTATAGCTGTCCATAGAAACTCTCGATCTCGATCTCGATCGAACTCTCGTTCAAAATCTCTGGTTTCGACGCAATGAGCTTACCATTACTGGTCGTCAGTCGCGTAAGCTGGCGCTGACCAACAGACAGGTCTCTTGCGAACACTTTGGAGCCCTTATTGCGTTTAATAGCTTCTTCGATACGGTCCGTATTGAAGGTTCGCAAATCACGTTTTTGTGACTTGGAGATCTGTCTGTTGATATGCCGGTAATCGGACGCGTCCGCCGCAGACTGCAAGCTCCTTGACTGTCTTTGCTCCATGAGATTGAGAGTATAGTCAGAGAATCTTTTGGTTTTCTCTTTATGGGCCTTGAAGTACTTGTTCCCAACCATATGGACAGTTTCTACTATCGTTAACCTCATCCACATATTCGCATTCCTCAAGGCCATCGAAGCGGTTTTGTAGCTCTAGTTGAAAATCCTCCGGGTCTTGGATTTGGGCACAAGTAGGTCGGAGCGTAGACTTCACCAGTCAGTACCGTTCTCGGTATACGTTGATATTCAATGTGCCTCTTACCATGCGGTGATCGGTCCCAGTTTTCACTTTATTGATCACAGAGACATCATTGAATATGTTCCGTTTCGTAGACATGATGAAGTCTATCTCATTTCTCGTGGAACCATCGGGACTGAGCCAGGTCCATTTTCGGAGCGGCTGTTTCTTGAAAAAGGAGTTCATCATTTAGAGTCCCTCCCTTTCCATGAAATCATCGAGCATCTGTTCCCTCTGGTTCCGTTGCTAACTTCTACAATGCTGTTGACGAGGGATTTGTGGACAAGGAATCCGACACCACTTTGAGATCGAAATTTACCTTCCCGGTAGTAAAAAAAGTTACCGGTTTCGAGGAATATCGTGTCCTCCCCCTCTCTACGGACTTCAGACAATCCTATAATACCCCAGTGTAACTTGCTTACTGCTTTTTCCAGTTCGAAGATCTTTTCGTTGGTCCTCAAAGNAGCTAGGAATAGCGGGGCTGCCGAGGACTGGAGGCCGTTGCTGCCTTGTGTCAATCATTTCGTGGTTGTGCCATTAATCACCACTCTTGGCAGGCGAGTTGGTGATCGCAGTGCTGACCTTATTGCACCGACAACGCTGCTGCCCGTTATCGGTCTGTGGCATTTAGGTCAGCTATAGAGAATGGTTATACTGCCATTTCTCGGTCGCCAGAACCTCGTCGGTAGAAGCAGGGTCCACCGCTTGCAGGTGAGGTTGGCGTTTAGAGTAACGGACTGGGACGCGTTTACACCCCTCTTTTTACATCTTACATGCTAATTCTGTATTATAAAAACTAGCTGTTTCCTTTGGAATCGGAAATCCGTACTTGTGACCACTCAACTGATTGACATTGCGTCAATCTTTATTTTCTAAATTTCAAGTCAATCTCGAATATTGTGTGAGTTTAATGGTCCAAAACTATCTTTACCTTACACATCAGTTGGATAGTTTCCACGTCAATAAAGTACATAGTAAAAAAAAACGTTTTTCTAGTTGCATAAACATATAATAATCGACACAATATTGTCTCAATCAATTCTTAGAATAATACAGCCAAAGTTAATCTGTTTTGCAATAAAATATAAATGTAGAGTCTAAAAATAATAAATACGTAAGGTCTACTATTTTTTTAAATTTTTCTGTTTTGATGAACAATTTTGGATTCGCCAATTACTACAAGTTTGCTTTCCAGTTTCAATATATCGGTAAAAGAAACAGAATCTCCACAATAAAAAAGACATTTCTTGTTATTAAAATGTTACACGGGAAATGTAAATATAACATACGAGTATATTTTTTATTTCTGCCAGGTTAGCAAAAGTAAAGTAAGTAGCAGCCCATTAACGTCCCACCGCTGGGCACAGGCCTCCTCACTCCGAGGAGCGAGGGTTTTTAGAGCATAGACCCACCACGCTGCTGCACTGCGGATTGGCAGGCATAGTACACAAGTGCACTCTCTATTCGTTCACTCTCATACTCCGATGCGACGGAAATACGTCACGATCGGAAAGAGATCAGGCGCAGGACCGACGGCTTAACGTGCTCTCCGAGACAAGGGGGTAGATCACACCGCTAATTTCCCAATATCGGGAAAATATAGAGAAATTCTTAATAGAAAACTCAATATTGATTTGCGAATTGGCACGATCCGGGACTCGAACCTAGGACCTCATGTCTGTAGTCGAACATGCTAACCACTAGACCAATGAGGCAGTTAGCCAGGTTAGCGATTGTCTGTAATCTCATGTGGATAGATAGTACGTAGTCGAGATGAACGTGCGCTAACCTGGTAAGAGGTAATTTACCTCTTATGGTTTCTACATAGCATTGTACTAGAACGCCATTCTTTGCTGGCCGGGTCGAAACCTCCCACCAGTTCAGACTCAGACACATTAGAAAATACAATTTCCAAAAGTTGCCCTGCCAGGAACTATGTTAGTGAGGCGAATATTCTCACCGTCACGCCTGCGAGGACGTCTAAAATTAAAAATGTGACACCGTTTTACAGCAATGTGGTAACAGTTAGAAAACTTACCTAAACCAACTGCACAAACAGTAAAGTAATAAAACCAAAATTTCAGTATAATTTTGTTTAAAGGCATGGTTTTTCGTATACAGTTGTTCATCGAACAATAACTTATGTTATTATACCTCCGCGACGCGCTACTGAATACTACAAACAATAAAAACATAACCTTGTCGACCACCTTATAACTTACCACAATGGTAATCATGAATAAGATCAATTTAAAATAAAGCAAAAAGTGATTTATGAGGCCTTCGTATCTTTTTTATAAAAGAAACAGGGAAATAATAAATTTGTTTCGCTTAAAAGAGGTTATACTGAGCCAACCTTAAAAGATAGGCACATGCTGTAGCGGATTCTCTTTAAAACTTTTATAACAGAATAATTTTGTCATACCTTAATTTCTGAACATCTTTAACCATTAACGCAGTAAAAGGACAAAACCTTCGATTTTGAAACATTCTTCATTGATACACAGCTCCTATTAATCTTAACGTGATGATATATTGCCTGTAGCCTCAATATATGAACAATCTCATCTAAACTAATATTATAAAGATAAAACATTTGTTTTTTTGTATATATTTGTAACGTTTTGACACAAAAAAAATTTAAAAAGCATTTTCACTGAGTAACATAGCCTATATTACTTTCTGAAAAAGATAGGGATCCTAAAAAATCCATTAATGTGACCCAAGGTGTAAAGAAGTTAGTCAAAAAATCTGTCGCCGCGTACGCTGCGAAAACTATTGATAATAGAACAAAAAAATGTTCTACATTATTATAGAACATACTCGTATTAATATTACAAAAAAAGTCCGTGATACCATATGTCCAACTACTGTAGTTATGCCACTATAATTACTTAATCCTTATCCTATTAAATATATTTTATTAAAAACCATTTCAATGCCTATAAAATACTTTTTGAATTATAAAAATCGGGCATTCCATTCAAAATATATAACGAATTTAAAAATCTCAATGTAAAGAAAATAATGTATCCCGAGTTGAACTCCATAGTATCAAATGTTATAGGGAAGTTTGAGACAATAATGTATATTATATTACAAATAAATCCTTTCTCTAATATTTTAGAAGAAATTTTTCTTTTTTAATTAATTTTTAATTTTAAACAATTTATAATAATCAACCTTAAAATTACTGGACCAATTTAAAAAAATCTTTCAAGACCCGTAGAGTATTTTTAAATTTACTGATGTCGGGCAATTTACGTAAATGATGTTACGAATTTTAAAATGTATTAGTTAGGGATATATTCGTTGTAAAGTAAAATCTGTATATTGATTAGATTATGAACATAGGTGTGTATCTAATAATCTGTAAGGAAGTAATTAAACTTAGGTTAACAAAAACATATATAAATTTAATAGACTTTTCAATGCCACGAGATCAGTATCTACGCGGGTAAAACCTTTACGTGAATATTTAATAGAATAAGGGTTAATATAGAGGTAAGAATATTTCCAGCACTTTTATTAACTTTTAAAATTTAAAAAGTAGTTATAGTGGCATAACTACAGTAGTTGGACATATTATGGTATCCTGGAGTTTTGTAGATATTAATACCTTCTACAATATTTAGAATATTTTTTGTTCCCAGCTCACGCGATGACAGATTTTTGTAACCAATTTTTTCACACATTGGATTGTATTAATGCAGTTTCATTAGGGATCCCTAGTTTTTTCCGGAAATTAATAAAGCCTATGTCGCTCAGTGAAAATGTAGCTTTCTAATGTTGATTTTATTTTTTAAATAGGTCCAGTCCATACTTACGTAGAAAAACACAAATGTTTCCCCTTTATAATATTGGTTTAGATAAAGATCAATGCGGCCATATTTCCACACTACCATAATGATTCATAGTAAGTAGTAGTAGTAAGTAGCAGCCCATTATCTTCCCAGTACTGGGCACAGGCCTCCTCACTCATATAAGAGAAGCTTTTTAGAGCATAGACCCACCACGGTGCTCCACTGCTGATTGGCAGGCATAGTACACAAGTGCACTCTCTATTCCTTCAATTTCATAGTCCGATGTGAGGGGAATCCGACACGACCGGAGAGAGATCAGGCGCAGGACCGACGGCTTAACGTGTTCTCCGAGGCACGAGTGTGGAACACACCGCCAACTTCCCAGCTTCGGGCAAATATTGGTAAATCTTAATAGAGACCTCAATATCGATTTTGATGATTCATATTCATATTGAATTCATACGTATGGAATTCATAGGTACGTTTGTATGGAATATCCATTTGTATTCCATTGTCTTATGACTATCTTATGTATGCTGCCTTCGTGTGGTTGCAAACACAGTCATTTGTCGTTGGTCGTAGTACCGACTACATATGCTTAAACAAGGCCCGAACTAATTACTAAGCTTAAACTGGAGCTTCCGCAAAACTAGATCATACGACACTGTGAAAGTTTGGAGGCGACATGACGCATCGTTCGTAATGCATCATTAATTAGTGCCTCATTATATGACACTTTTTAGTTAGCATATATTTCAGGCTGCATTTTTCACCATTAGCAATTTTTTGAACTGGCATCTTCTTTAGTGCTGTTCACTTTGCTGTATTAAACGAGACTAAGCCATCACGCTCGTTTTGGTAAAGGCTAAACTAAGGAAGCACCAGACACGTTCAACGCGTCACGTTTAATATAGCATTACTAAGAATATACCATATTATTCTCAATAATTTAGATAAGAATTAGAAATAAAAATTTTAACAAAAAAAGAACCGCCTTAAAAACAGATTTACAAATACATTAATATGCTCTAAAAAGTAAGAAATAATTGCGTGTTCTTTTATAGTGTTCTTCGTATTCTTATATTTGGAGTCATTGTCAGCTGAGGTGCCTACATATATAGCTGTAGGGAGAGACGCGGGAGCTGCCAAGTGGACACGCGGGGAACATCTACCTTGGCGGGGAACATCTACCTTGAAAGCGGTTCTTTTTTTGTTAAAATTTTTATTTATTTTTTGATTTTTAGTGAATCTGAAGTAAGCGTGTTGCAATGCAGCAACAAACGTAAGCTCATTGCTAATTGATTACAGACACTTATATTTTCTGCTTTAAAACGCACCCTTACTGTAAAACGTTGAGGAGATCCATTGATATTCATATTTAACTACGACTAGCACTTGACCATACCGAAGTTACGGTAGGCAACTCAAATATCTGGATAGTCTCTAGAAAATTCTGTCGAGTATCGTTCATTTGCTCCTAAGAATTGAAGAGTTCCGTCACTTTGTCATGGAATACATCATCAGAACCTAACCAAACTATCACAAAACAACCCTTGAAGTATATCCTTTCTAATAAAAAAAGAATCACCGAAATCGGTTAGAGTGATCTTGAGTTATTCGTCTGAAAAGACGAGGAAGCCTTATACCCTTAGATTTATTTACTATTTTTAATCTTATTAGATTTAATTTTTATTGTAGTTCTAATTTAAAATTTATTTATTATTATTAATTTTAATTTAAGTTTTGTTTTTTCTGCATGTTTTCTGTAATTGTTTTGTTTTTTATGTTACTAAACTGTAAACAGGGACAGGTGCCTTTTAAGAAAGATAAATAAATAAATCACACTCGTTTTGATAAAGTCTAAACTAAGGGAGCACCAGACACGTTTAAAATACAATATTATTCTCAATAATTGAGATAAGAATTATAACTATACATAATGTTAATTTTATTGTTTTATGGATATAGAATAAGAAAAATAATTATAAAGGTGTTATTGACCCTTACATTACAAGTTTTTGCTTGTAGGGTGGTAACTAACCGCGGCCGAAGCCTTCAGACAGATCCGGGTATAAAATTATATTTTAGACTTCATATTTCAAATCCAAAAATTCTTTATTCAAGTACTTTTGAATCGTCAAATATCGTTTTTTTTCATATATTATTTCAATGTACGACTCATGATGATATTCAAGAACGACTTACAATCTAAAGTTATGATGATTCGGAACGGTCTGTTCTGAGATGAGCCCAAAACAAACTCAGTCGGGATAACTTTTTTTTTAAATTAGATTTAATTATTTGATGGTCAATTTAAAAAACATAATTATTTTGAGTTAGAAAAGTATCTAAGTAACTTTTATTATAACATTAAAGTATTCCAAGGATATATTTTGCCAGGATTATTTTATACTATATTCACCAATAGACAAAAGTCTCGAGGAATGTTTACATATATAAATTATCAAATTTTTCTGTAAATTTAAAGAAATATAGCTATAGTTGTTGGTAGTGCCTCAAAAAGTTCATTAGTTCATCGAAAACGTTGATTCCAGAGATAGAACAAAACAATATATTTTAAAACAATTTCTCTTAAGAACATCACATCACGACATCTATTTTATTTTCTAAAAAACGTCACGTGCAATGCGATCTACTTATATACAGGTGTTTACAGTCTCAATTCTTACGGATTTAAATACGTCAGTTACCTTGATCATTTTATATTAACGTTAATAAAGCTGCATATAAATTAATATATTAGGTTGTTTTTACATTTATAATATTATCTACATAATAAGATACTTTACAATACTTCAGATAGAGTAGAAATTATATGACTGTAGCTGACTCGGCAAACTTCGTACCACCTTAGAGGATCAATAAGCTGAATGATGATTGCAAAATGTTTAGTAAAAAGTGTGAATTTGTAATCGAAAAAGCGATCTTTATGCCCAGATTCCCGCCAAAGTCCGTCAAATATTATTGCGATCAATAATTGTTGGTTGTCAATGTCAAATGTAAAAAACAAATGAAAATAAAAAGTATTCTTTTGAATTTAATTTGATTTCTGAACGATGGGAAGAACATCATACATTTGAAATTCAAAACCAAAGTAGAAAATAACCTTCACTTTTAAATTTAATTTCTCAACGACGACTATTAAGTTCTGTTGATTTCTAAACGATAGGATATACATCAAATGTTTGATAGATAGGAATACTTTTTGAAGGAAAAGCGTAATTGTTGGTTTTCTGTATTTTTTTCATATTTACTTACCTTTCAAACGTCCCCTAGACTTTCACAAAAAATTCAAAACCAAAATTAGTCAAATCTGTGCCGCCGTTCTTTATATAGGTATATACAGATTTAGTTTCAATTCATCTATACGAGACTTATCAAGCCGATTCGATACTTCGACAGGATATCTAGGTGTAATATGCTATAGTAGCCAAAGGAATACGAGATAGGTCGCTAGTAATTATATTCCAACCTTTTATTCGCTACTCACTCTAAATGTTTATCGAATCATAAATATTTAACATAGATAGCCACCAAATTTTAAAAGCATAATCCTCAACAAGCGGTAGATCCTTTTTCATTATTCGAGCTCGTATTTGTCGAACCATTTCGACCGGTCTCAAAACATGATCATGCATAAATGACAATTATTGAAGACATAACTACTTCAAAAAAGGTTGTTGGAAATTTTTACTTCAACATATGTTGTATTCTTAGTAGTGGTAGTGTTATCGACAATAACAAACTATCATCAAAGAAGAGGAATTAATTTGAATAATACGTGTTTCAATCTAACTTAAAATATCAATTAACCATATAAAAAATTTGAGTATGCTGCAAATGTTTCATTAATACATTTGTTAGGTACAAGCTGTTCTATACGGTGTCACCGGCTTACTTCCTGATCCCGTCGGAATATGAGTAAATCCGTACATAGGGATAGGGGTCATTGAAAAAGGAGTTACTATGCTAAATTTCTTGGCAATCACATATATTTTTGAAGATTAAGTAAAGAAGTTTGCAAAACCAATCCAAAATTCTGTGTCGAAAGGATAGGAGGTAAATTAACTCTCACCAGGTTAATGTGCTTCCATCTTTCTCGCGATGTATCAAAACTTACTATCACGTGAGATTGCCATACGATTCCGACAATTGCGTGAGGATTTTGGCAATCTTTCGAACCCCACCTCCTGTTTTGTGATATCTGCCTATGTCCATTATAGACTTCACAATCCGACCGATTACCCCACAACCGGTTTAATTAGAAAAGCTAATAATTCAAAAATGCAAGACATCTTAACCCACTTATCTGTTTATTAACTCATATTTAATTTTAGCAAAAGAACTCCTTTCGTATTGCAGAGACACATATCCTCATGTTTCAACTAAATCTGGAAATAAGGTCTAAATATTGTTACATATTGTTACATTTTACACATAATTTGGCTTTTAAATTCTCTTATAAAAATCGTAAGTACTACATTTATTTGTTCTATAATTATAAACTTATTTCTATATTAAACTATATTATTAACTTATGCTGTTTTTATGTGTGTATGGTGCAATCCTGTGCATATTGTAATTTGACTTTTATAAATAATTGAACATTTCAAAATCCTCAATAAAATTAATTGTTCAGAAGTTTTCCTGAACAAATTTATTACCTGTTTAAAGTTAATTAATTACCTCGTAAAGATGTAAGTTAAACCAGCCATGTAAAAGTACCCGTAAAAACAAAATAAAATTTCTCAATAAAAATTCTGTATAAACTCATCATCGAAACAAGCAACTTCTAAAGCAGTTGTTTTTGCAGACTTTTGTTTTGCTGGATTTTCCTAGTTCGGAATTTGGATTGGCTTTAAATTGGCTTATTTGTTCGAGCTACTTCTTATCACAAAATCTGTTCAAGTTAAGAAAGTTTCTTTTGATGACAATACATCGTTAACCCTAATTCCAAGTTCCAAGTATTTGAAAAGGCCCTCAAAGATTAGGTTAAGAATTTGATTACATTTTAATTAGGTACGAGTGAATTCACAAATTTCAATGAAGGACAAGGTTCAGTAAAATTTACGAATAAGATTACGTTAAGCCATGTTCAATATTTGATACTTTAAATACAATATTTGTTAACTCCCACATCTATGATGGCTTTGCTGACTTTATCAGTACTTGATTCGCTGGTACAGATTTAAGGGTTCGATTTCTCGACTTGGCCAATTTAATAAATTATATTTTCTAATTTGTCACGATCCTACCAGCAACAAAAGCAAAGCCGTACTGCCAATAAAAAAAATCGGTACAGTGTTTAATGAAGAAATTGTGACCTCGGACTGACATACTTAATAATAAAATATATTCATTTATCCAATTTATATATTTACATATACGAGAAAATACTTAAATGGTAAGTAGTATAGCTAGTAAAAATGCAGTCTGTTCTTGTAATAGTGAGGACATATCCACAAAAGGTCGAAACCATTAAGAGACAAACGCAACTTTACATTTTATCAATGAATAAAACTATCAGCCTCACTTTTACATTAAAATGAAGTTAAATATTTGGCAATGTCTTGAACTAACATTTCTAAATTAGAATTCAAGGTTATTTCGGCAATGTTCATAACACGAGACTTGCTTACAAACTTATACCATTCTGAAGAAGCCCATTCCAACTTTGGAACGAGGTAGTTGTAAATGTTTCCTCAAGTTTATGCCAAGTTCAAGTTTCCCACAAAAATTAAAATAATATTGAAACTATGTATAATTTTATACTGGAAAAACTGGAATTATTTCGGTGGTTCAATCAAAGGCCGATAGCTTAATCTACACTGTATCACTTTGTTAACTATTATTAATAGGTGATCATTCAGAGATAGATAATGTTCGAAGACTAATTTTACTTTTTCTTTCGTCCTTGCTACACATTTTTTTAATTGCCACTGCATCACGACGTGGGTAGGGGAGAATGGGGTAATCGGAGTCAGTGGGCAATGGGAGTCATTCTCATATCCACGAAACAGCACTTGCGAGCGATTTATAAATGACATCCCCATCACCACGATGGCGCCCCGCACCATCTGCAACAGCTCGCACCAGTCAGCGCCCGCTTCACCAAATTACGTCGGTGTTTTGGTTTTGTGCTCCGCTGGTGTAATTTTACTTCATCGCAAATTAGAAGGTAAGTGCCGAATATCTTGCAGTGCGCAATCAAAACTTTTATAAGGACTAGTTTCGAAAAAGTGATGTGTAGTTCAAATTATATCAATGTATTGAAGATTTTTTTTATTAATTTTTTTTTTCTTATAAGGGTGGTTGCGGGAAGTGAGAGTCAGGTGACTTTCGCAATTTCGCATGTTGAAAAATGTCATTTTTATTTGTTTTTAGATGCCGAAAGTCGGGACAACTGAAAAGGGTTCCTGGCCTTCTGATAACCTGGAAAAAGCTACAGAGCTTTTGATGCAGGTTCTTCTATAAGATGCTGATTAGCTTATAGGGATCACATTTTTCCAGTCTTCAAAAGAGGATAATAAAGTAAAAGTCTACCTCACAAAATATTATTCACTATCTATAGTCTTGAAACAGAAGCCGTGCTAGCAAACTCGATAAAGAAATATGCAAATATTTTATATGGCTACACTACTAATCCAGTGAGAATATTAGGGTAAAGAAAATAAAGTGTAAATGTTATGGAAAAGACTACAACACAGAGGACGGGCCTTGAAAAGGTAGAGAGCGCAATACTATAAGAAACGGACGAAATTTCTGCGTCACATGTTGGCACTGACGGCTTACGCCAGGACGATGCGGTTGACTACGCAGAAGATGCTGGAAACAGATGCGTGGTGCAAGTAACACCGAAATTTGGTTCAGATGCACCTCATATAGGCTGCGGCAAGGTTATATCTGCGATACGTGCTAGATTTTCTTTAACCCTGATTGTCGCCTCAGATGACCACCATTACCCGCACGTTGGTGCAATGAGTTAAAGCTGTTTTTTTTTTAATCTTTTATATTATCCAAAGTTGATTGCCAAATGGATTGAAAATTTTTTCTAATGAAAGTTAATTAGGTAAATTATGATTAAAGGCAGTTTCAATAAAAATTTCGTTTAAGATTAAAATTTTATTTGAGTTTTCGCTTAAGTGACTCCCTTTTCCCATACTAGCAAATAATAACAAATATACCTATCAGATAACTTTAGTAAAATCATTTTCAACTCCATTTAGGTCTGGAATGATCTGTATTTCTTCCGTTAGATATATTAATTTTACTTTTATTAATTTATTTTATATACAAATTGTCTATATGTATTAAATATATGTATGTGTGTATATATTCTTACTTGGATTTTTATCTGAAATAAATACATTATTATTATTAACTTTCCAACATTTTCCAGAGAATGGCGAATAGATTAGTCAGTAATTGTTAAGTTATCACTGACGTATTAATTAAGAATTAATTATTTATTATGTATTAATTATGTATTATCTATTTATTTAGTATTTATTGTACATACTTTATTTCGTTTGGTTTCTTTGTGTTTTTGTTTGTTTGTGTCCGTCCGGGTCTCCGTTGAAAACCAGCGTTGGGACGAAATCCCAACAATCGCTGAGCGGTGTTCCCTTTTTCGGCATCACATTTTTTTTCTGCGGCTACTTTACTTGTTTTATGTAAGTGTGATGTAAAAAATAAAAGGCTATTATTATTATTATTTATTATTATTAACTGACACAAGATAGACTTTCCCTGCGATTATTTATTATATCACCCTACCAGCAAAGACGCATTACTAATTAAATAAGAAATCTTGACTGTTAAGGACATTATTAAGTTACACTACATGATAACATACCATGAGACGACATCATAACATTAGGATGTAGATATTAAAAATAGTGACGAAATCGATAAATTTATTAAGAATGGATCATCTCTAGACAACATCTCCCTCAGCTTGAATACGATCAGTATAGGAAGACTTAGTGCATGTGAATCTATGGCCGCTATTTACTTTGCACTAGTCGACTTAGTAAACTCCCATTTAAGCTTTTAGTTATAATAACATACTAAGCTTGTCAGTTTGACTACTAATGTTGTTAGTCAACTTAGAAATGTTGCGTTTACGGCTTATGGTAATTTGTTCAATGCCTGTTAATCTGTATATATCACAAGATTCTTCAAAATTATTTGAAAAGAAATTGTGTAGGCCTCTGTCTGTAGACAAGATGACATTTTAAGTATGCTAACGCCTGTAGAACGCTTAAAAAATGTATGGGATTGACGTATCATACCGATAAGTCACGTAATCACATGAATAAATTATAGTATTCTAGTCG
Source organism: Elymnias hypermnestra (assembly GCA_015832385.1). Classification (NCBI taxonomy): domain Eukaryota; kingdom Metazoa; phylum Arthropoda; class Insecta; order Lepidoptera; family Nymphalidae; genus Elymnias; species Elymnias hypermnestra. Next base: position 331,365 of record JACTOM010000934.1, on the reverse strand, counting down.
TTCAACAAAGCGTTATAGTACTTAAAACATCATCATAAATAGGGGGCTTGTTCCGTTGCACAAGGAACTCTCGAACAAAGTTATTGTTAAATAAAACAAATTGTACTAAACAAACAAATAACCATATTAACTGTATGAAAAAATAAGTTTTGTATTACTTTTTTATTTACTGGGCTGTTTGCTAAAATGAATATAGTCAGTTTATAGCGGTCCCAGATTGGTCTTAACCGGTGTTGTACTTCTTAATTGCCACCTAAAGTATATGAACGTTATTTTAGTGATAAAAACCTTTAAAATTTAAAACAACAAAGAGGCAAAATTATTTTTTAAATCTATGACAACTCGATGAATATTTTTTTAAAGCTAACAAGTTACCGTTTCAATGTAAATTAATCTGATTGTAAGTAATGATACAGATTAAGATGGTAGCACCTAACCAGGTAATATGTACTCTTAACGTATTCTACAAACCATTGCACTGAAACGCAAATTTTTACTGACTAACATAATGGGTCTTTGTTCTATAAACCCTTTCTTCTATAAGATTTGAACCCTATGTCTTATAGCAGGACAGTAATGGAGTTTTGCTTAACTTTTTTACACCTCTAACGAGACTCTAACGAGACTTACTATCAAGACAAATATCAACCTGCATACAATGAAGTGTCATTGTACCTATACTTTTACACTACCTAGGTGTACGTTGTTACACCTAAGTAGGCACCTAGGATTGCATCTCATATAACACAAAAAAACCAAAATTAGAATTCTTATAAATTCTAGTAGGCTACATATAATTAGCAACTAATTTAATGATAACTCAGTACGTTTCTATAAGAATGACGACGTTCTAGAGATGTTATTTAATGAAATGAAATGTTTTATTGCAAGAAAATGAATTGCATCTTGCTATAATTTCAAGGATTGCTCTAATCTGTATACTACTGCTTGAATAAAGAACTTTTGAATTTGAAAATTCTTTAAATATAAAAATTTATTTGTCTGTTATTAGTTCTCAATATTTAAAAATCGAATAATATTTATGAGCAGGAATAGAAAAAAATTCAAGCAACTTATATTTCCTTATGATTATTTAATAGTAAGGTCCGCATCTACGGATTTGTGCATAAGGATTAAAGAGTTTTCGTAATATAATTAAAAACAGCATAGAGAAACGTTTTTATAATTGCATATGGAATTCATGAATTCTGTATAATGAATGAGTTACTTGTGTGTAGAGTTCATTAAAAGCGTGTTTCCCAGGTCTCGAAAATCCTTTTCATTAATGTAATAAAATTCTTTGCCAACGCTTCTCTTTTTTATAATTGACTCGCTTGCCCAACAAACCCCGCCTACCTAACAAAATCTCATCAACTTGACGACACTTGTGCATATATATGTACTTGATATCCATCGTTTTTGAAGTGGACCTTCTTTAGGCGTATGAGGGTAAAATTTTTACGGATGAAACGCGTGATTAGGGTCACGAAGATTTACAGCGTTTTTATGCTAAATCGTTTAAACGTTGTGTAATTATAATAAAAGGTAAAGTAAGTAGCAGCCCATTAACGTCCCACTGCTAGGTACAGGCCTTCTCTCTCAAATGAGAGAGGGTTTTCAGAGCATAGACCCGCTGCTCGGCACCGCGGATTGGCAGGCATAGTACATAAGTGTACTCTCTATTCCTTCACTCTCATAGTCCGACATGACGGCAATCCGACACGACCTGAGAGAGATCAAGCACAGGAGACATTGAGACCATCACCATGAGGAACATTGAGAAAATCTTAATAGAAAACTCAATATCGATTTCGAATTGGCCCGATCCAGAACTTGAACCCAGGACCTCATGTCTGTAGACGAACATGCTACCCAATAGATCAATGAGGCAGTCAGTAGTTATAATATTTACAAATAACATGTGGCATTTTAATTTGCCATACGTCATTTTAAAATTTAATAAACTACTTTTCATGAAATATAAAATAAGAATATTTTCTAGATTCTCTTTCCTAAATTTTTAAGTCAAAATAAAATTTAATTACTGATTTGTAATATTCACAAAAACTACGTGGCATTTTTAATTAAAATTCGTCATTTTTTCACTCCCTTTAAGTCTCGGAAATCTAAAGTTTTATATTTGTATAAATATAAACAAGACTAAAAATGAGTTTACCAAAGAAGTTACACTTCTGACATGTGTACTTTGTACGCACCCACTATTTTTTTTAATACAGATAGGTTAGCGCTTAACTGTGACCAGAAGTGACAGTAAATGACGATACTATGTAAAATGACAGCGCTGTAATCTGGTAAGAGGTCATTTACTTCTTATGGTTTCTACACAGCATTGTGCGTCGTATCGTAATTTCCTAATTTGGCCCTTTCGGGGATCGAATCCGGAACCTTTACTAGCAAAGTGAGTATTCGCACCAATATGCTCGCGAGGCTATCAAAGCGCCAGTAAGACTGTATTGTGATTCAAAGATTGAACGCATTTAAAAATGTCATTAAATTACATTTGAGTTTGGACAAAGAATGTGAAGCTATTTTTATATTGTATATGCTTTTCTAATCGTTTTTTTGTTAAACAGTTAAACGGTGTTTAACTGTGAAGTGTTTTTGTAATTCTTTTCACCTGTAGTGTATAATTTATAGAAACTGCTGGCTTACTCCTGAAAATTATTTCATGGAAATGGAATGAACCCAAAAACATGTTAACGGATTGGTTATTTTAAAATAAAATTCAATAAGGTTCGATATAACTTACAATAATTCAATAATTAAGATATTCAAGAGTACGAAACGTTAAAATGGGATTCCTTATTTAACGGATATTAATGGATATTAAGAGTAAGCGTACAGAACCGTCTGTCCGATTTCGTGACATTAATGTTTAACTGTTACTCTGTAACTCTGTTTGTGAGAAATGAACACTATCTTTACATTTAGAGTTCAATTTGAAAGATAGTTGCTGGGCTTGCGTCTCCTCCTTATAAAAACCATCCGGAAGTTCTTCCGCCGTATCTTTCTCCTGTATGACATAAAGATATCTAAAAACAATGCTCTATTCCATACAGAGATCTATTTTCTGGACTCCGATAAGATTTGCTGTTAATAAGCTTAATGATTAATCACATTATATGATTAATCGTAATGTTTGTCCTGACAGACTGAGAGATCAATCAGCCGAGCTTGAATTTTCGACATCAGTTTTGCTTTATGACAAACACCCGTTCAAAAAATATTTTTCGCCTTATTATCGGTTAGATAGCAGTTGAAAATATCTATAATATGCCATAAAAAGATTAATTTGTACGGCATTATAACTCTCTAACGTACATAGAAAGAAAAGATATACGAATATTATCTAATTAATATTTGAAAATCTGTATTACCATCATCTACTACAATTTTAACAAAATGTATTGTAATTTGAATGAACAAAAAGTGTTTTATTAACGATTGAAAATTGTATCAAGGTATATGGACAGTGTTACCTAAGAGTAAAAATAAAATATTACACGCACTTTTCATGTTTATGAATATTGTAATTCATCTTTCATTTAATAGCAATCTTCCTCCTTCCCCGAGATGTCACTCGCGTAATTCTCGACTCCGTGAGAAGAAGGAGAAACCCGTTCTACTAGACTACAAGCTCTTGGAAATAATTAACAAGTGAAATAGGTTATAGGTTAATAATTAACAAGCGAAATAGGTAGGTTTACGCTCAATATAACCCAATCACGTGGGAATGTGCGGAAACTCTTTTTTAGGTATTTTGATATCTTTTACAATATTTTTTCCCATTAACATTTACTGTACTTCTTATCAAGTTATCACTAAAACAACCCAAGCGTTCTTAAGTTATAAATGGTGTAACGACAGACAGAACGTGATTATAAAAATATAAACCAAATGGGCACCAAGAGACATCGGATAAAGCTAGTACATTATATAATTAGTATTTCCTTTGAAGGGTTGTTAATTTGACCCATGTTTACAGGAGGAACATTGGAATTAATTTTGTTACTCTAAAGAAATTCTTCACCACAATTTCTCTTTTATCTTGTTGAAGCATTTGTAAAGAGTATAACTAAGAAAAGGAATTATGAAAAGAATATGAAAAGGATACTTAAAAAATCTTTCCAAAATTTCAAATTAACATTTATAAATAGAGCTTGACTTTTAATAGTACATGCAAAACTAATAAAGTTCTATTTAAATTTTTTTCTGTTGCTCGTAGTGAGACTGAAAAGTTTGCTTGTCATTTAAACAGGATAATCTCTTTTATCTAGGAAATTATTAATTACAATGGCACGGGGAAAGTCCAAGCATATGTGTTTGAATGCGTATATGGATTTGACAGTTGCAGGAAAGGTTATATATACAGTATTACGGAATTAAAGTAATAGTAGTAGAATAAACTTAGGAAACTATATTTTTTAATTTGTCTGGGAAAAGAATGGCATTTTAGTAAAATGGTTTGTAGAAACCATTAAGAGATTAGGTAAACTGATCAGGCTACCACCTAAGACTGTGTCATCACTTACCATCAGGAGTGATTATTGCATCTTTAATGTACAAGTGCAAACAGCAAGCAACGTATCGCGTTAGCAAATAATAAATTAAAGTAAAATAAGGTAAGCAACTGCCCATTGAAGTCCCACTGCTGGGCACAGGGCTCCTAAATCATAGCAGGGTAGGTTTTAGAGCATAGACCTGCCACGCTGTTATATTTCTGAGTTATATGGAGCCTGCCGACTCACAGGCTCCATATAGCTCAGAATCTTTCAATTATTCATTTTCAACTACAACAACACGTAAGTAAGTAATAATAATACAATGAGAATTTAGTAGCATCTGCACAGAAATCGAATATGTGACTCTTAACAAGAACCAACCAGTCTACTCTTTGGACCACATCTAAATTTAAAGTAAATACATATAAAATTTACTATCCTTGTTAAACTAACATTCTCGTTATCGTAATGAATATATTTAAATAAATTGACATTTGCAAATGTTGTTGGGTATTTTGTTTATGTTAATTTTGTCGAGGGTCAGTGGATTTTATGTACAACATACATCGCATTCCGCCCAAACCCTTCAAAGTTGCAAACTTTGAGAAATCCCATTTAAGTTATCTTAAACTACAGAATGTTACTCTACATTACTCTAGTGTAAATTGTGTATACATTAAACCAAAGTTATTTATATCAAAATCAAAATCAAAAATATCTTTATTCGAGTGGGCATATTACAGCACTTTTGAATCGTCAAATTATATTTTTTTCCACACTCTGATTCTAATATACATCTGATGACGGTACTCAAGATCGGCTTAAAATCTAAAGTTACGAGGGTTCCTTCGCGCCCTGATCCGAGAAGAACCCACAACAAACTCAGTCGGGTTTTTTTTTTTACCATCATCATTACAATAACAAATTAGTTTACTATATTTTAATTAAAATTAGAGCAATTTGTTCACTCCCAAGCGTTTCTATCGTCTAGGTAATCTTGCAACTTATAATACGATTTTTCTATCAACTTTCTTTTAACAAAGACTTTGAATTTATTAATTGACATCTTTAGAACGTCTTGTGGGAGTTTATTATAGAAACGTATACAGTTACCCTTAAATGAGTTGTTAATCTTATGCAGCCTACTAGAATTTATAACAAGTTTGTTTTGGTTTCGTAAGTTATATGATGTACATTCACTCTTTTTATTAAAAGAGTCAATGTTTTTATGTACATACAACAAGTTTTCTAATATATATACGCAGTGAACTGTCATTATGTTAACTGCCTTGAATTTGTTTCTTAGCGACTCTCTTGGACCCATATTGTAAATCGCACGAACGGCCCTTTTCTGCAGCACAAATATTGCATCTATATCAGCAGCATTACCCCAAAGTAGAATACCGTATGACATAATGCTGTGAAAATAGCTGAAATATACCAGTCTGGCAGTATCAACATCTGTCAGACGACGAATTCTTTTAACTGCGTAAGCCGCAGAGCTGAGCCTGTTCGATAGACCACTTATATGGGGCCCCCACTGTAATCTGTTATCTAACGTAATGCCTAAGAAAACGGTACTGTCTACAAGGTCTAGTTCCTCATTATTAAGTTTAACAATGGTTTGCATTTGTTTAACATTAGGCAGACTAAACTTAACACATTTTGTTTTATTTTCGTTGAGCAATAAAGTATTAGCTTCAAACCATTGTACCACTTTATTAAGAGAGTTGTTTACGTCGTCATAATTTGTTTGTATTAATCTTAAACAATGGCGAAGTATCATCAGCAAACAGAACAATCTCATGATCACCCTTAACAAAGTAAGGAAGGTCATTGATATAAATGAGGAACAAAAATGGTCCCAATATGGAACCCTGTGGGACCCTGAGTTTTGTCACAGACCCCGCAGGAAGCTTGCCCTTTTCCGTTCTATTTGTTAAATATGAACTTATCAGGTCTAAAGCTGTGTCTGCGAGGCCATAGTGTCGCAAGATCCCGATCAGGGTTTCATACTGGACACAATCGAAGGCCTTAGACAGATCACAGAAAACGCCAAGCGCGTCACGTGAATCCTCCCAGGCCTCGTAGATATTGAGTAATAACTGTACGCCAGCATCGGTAGTCGAGCGACCTCGAGTAAAGCCAAATTGCTTATTATGTAATAAATTATATTTTTTGAAATGTTTTAGCAACTGGTTCAACATTATTTTTTCAAATATTTTACTAAAGGTTGGGAGAACCGATATTGGCCTAAAGTTACTAGGGTTCGAAGTACTGCCTGACTTAAACATCGGTATTATTTTGCTGTACTTCATTAAGTCAGGAAATACACCACAATCTAACAATTACCGCCATGCCTGGTGCAACGATGTCAATTAATGATTTTACAAGGTTAACCGACAAACCCCACAAATCATTAGTTTTTTGTTATTAATTAAATTAAATGACTTAATAACATCAGAGGCATCGACACGACTGAATTTAAAAGTACTATGACATTGGGGCAAGCTATCAGCTAGTCAAGAGAGTGCAATGGAAAGAAGAGGTGAGGAGTTCAGTGATTTAGTAGTTGAGACAGGAATTTTTGTAAAAAAACTCTTCAAAAGCATTAGCAACCTCTAAGTCTGACGAATTTTTTTTATTCTCTAACTCTAAATTAAATTCATTAAAACGCGGAGTTGCTTTTCCTGTTTCATCATTAATTATTTTGCAAGTTGTTTTAATTACATTAGTACTATTTTTTATCTTACATCTTTTTTAAATCCTTGGAAAATAATCTCACATAATCCCTGAACTCTACACTAGTGTTGTACTGACGATTAGCATACAATTCATACAACTTTTGCCTACTTTTATGCAAATCAACCGTGGCCCACTCACTGAACGCCTTTGTGTCAGTAAGAGTGATCGATTTACTTTTAAATATTGAGTTAAATGTGTGATTAAATTTGGAAAAAAAGTTATTATATATTTCATTTGGATTAGAAGAATTAGTTATATGGCCGTTTGAAATAAGAGCCATATGTTACATGTTACCATATATGTTTACAAAGATAAGATAAGACATACCCATTCATAAAAATTTAATGCAATCAATATAATTGGCCATTCAATGTTATTCATTTCAATAAATATTTGTTTATGATAACTATTGCTAAATAATTAAATACATGCGATAACACTTTGTTGAAGAACTATAGATCTATGTGTCAAGTTTACAAACTGTTCTCAAGAGTCATAACCAATCGTCTCGCTCGTAGGTTTGACGACTTCCAGCCTCCCGAACAAACCGGATTCCGAAAAGGCTTTAGCACTATAGTATGCATGTGGCATACGCTATGTCAGGTTATACAGAAGACTGGAGAGTATAGCCGGCCACTTTGCTTAGCGTGTGTGGACTATGAAAAAGCCTTCGATTCGGTGGAAACCTGGGCCGTATTAAAGTCTTTGCAGAGATGCCGAATCGATCACCGGTATATCCATGTGTTGAAGTATGTATAAAAACGCCACCATGACGATCCGTGTTCAGGACCAAAGCATGGCGTCTATCCAATTGCAACGTAGTGTGCGACAGGGAGATGTTATCTCCCCGAAGTTTTTGACCGCGGCGTTGGAAGGCACTATAAGCTTTTGGACTGGAACGAATTCGGCATCAATATCAATGGCGAGTACATCACTCATTTGCGATTTGCCGATGATATTTAGTCATAATGGCAGACACAATGCTTGATGACTTCTGCAGAGTGTCTCAATAGGTGGGCCTTAAAATAAACATGGATAACATCCATGTTTCGTCCCACCCGGTTCTCACCCGAGAACTCAGCACTCGAAGTTGTAGACGATTACATCTACATGGGACACTAGATCCAATTAGGCAAGTCTAATTTGGAAAAAAGAAGTCAACCGCTGGATCCAATCGGTTGGGCAGCGTTCGGTAAACTACGGGACATCATTTCATACCAAGGTCTTTGGATAGTGCGTGTTGCCAGCGATTACATATGGTTCCGAGACATGGCCATTTACTATGGGCTTAGTAAGAAGACTCAGATTCACTCAGTGGGCAATGGAGAGGGCTATGTTCGGAGTTTCTCTACGTGGTCAAATCAGAAATGAGAAGATCCGTAGGAGAACTAAAGTCACCGACGTAGCATACCGAATTGCAAAGCTAAAGTGGCAATGGGCAGGACACATAATTCGTCGAACCGATGGACGTTGGGGCCCGAAGGTCCTAGAGTGGCGGCGTCGCACCGAAAAACGCAGCGTCGGCAGACCCTCCACCAGGTAGACTGATAACATCAGGTGGGTCGCCGGAAGCCGCTGGATACAAGCGGCGCAAGAAGCGAGACCTTTGTCCAGCAGTGGACGTCCATTGGTTGAGACGACGAGATAATGATGATAAAATTATCGCCAAAAAAATTTGAACGTGGTGGTATAAGACTAAAATTGAGAAAGGTATGCATGAGATGGTTTGGGCACGTAACGAGAATGAATGAAAGGAGAGTGACATAAAGGATATGAGTGAAAAGTGAATGGGAAAGTTTGAAGGGGAAGTCCAAAGCAAACTTTCCTGGACCAAATATAGGACATTTTAAATAAGGGACAGGTCAAAATTACTCTAAATCGACGAACTTGTATGAAAGGTTTAATGAGAATGAAAGAAGCGAATGAGATATGCAAGGATCTGTGCAAGTGGAATAATGTGGTCTCTGCCAACCCCTATGGGAATGAAGCGTGATTTTATGTGTGTAAAAATTTGAAGTCTCATTTTTTCAACATTATAACAAATCCTATAGAATTTAATATAGAAAGAGAAATATAGGAAGTATTTGATATTTGTTCAATATATAATAGGTTACAGTTTTATCGATATCACATGACAGTATGTCAGGCTTTTCAATTTTTTACACAGTCATCGAAGATAAACAAACAGGTTGGCGTTGTCCAATATTAGAAAAAAATATAAAAGATAGCCTTCCGTTGTTATATCAATTCATTACAGATTCAAAAATAATCTGAGAAAGTAGTTTTTATGAAAAATCTATTTTGATAAAAAAAGTGTGTTTGAACTTGAGATGATGTTTTTGACTAATTTAGTAACGATTGGAATTCCATAAAATTATTAGGGAGAATGTAATAGTAGAAATGCCAATAATGTATCGAACATGTAACAATAAAATGTAATCAGTATATACTTATGAAGGAAAAATGTGTATATAAAACTTTTGCTGTTGTATATATTTTTATTTTATTTTATTTATTAGAAAGCCAAAGTTATATACAATGTTTACACCTTTGCTAAATTTTATCTATATATATATATATAAAAGAGATAGCAAAGTATCTACTGACTCATCACGACATCTCTGGAACCATTAGGCGTAGAGACTTGAAATTTGGTAGGAATATTCCTATTACCGAGTAGAGATCAGCTAAGACCGGATTTTCTGAAATTCCACCCGCAGCTGGGGTTGCGGGGGTGTCAATAAAAAGAAATTAAAATTTTCACTTAAATAAAATTCAAAGTACACATTTACAAACTATATCTTTTATGGTATGTAAAACTTGGTTAGAATTTTTTTTGATACAATGGAATCTATCAAAACTAAATTTTAGGAAATTCGACCCTCAAAGGGCATGTTTCTTATTTGTAAAACAACTTGACTAAATTTATGAAAATGCTACCAAAAAAACATTCCATGCAGACGAAGTCGCGGGTTCAGCTAATTTCATATATACTAAAGTTACAATTGTGTTACGTCTGTAATTAAACTTAAATACTAATAAATCTATAAACTTACATATAATGATAAAAAAGAATTATTAAAAAAAAGGGATGAAAAACGTTAATGTTACGTTTTCAGTTTACGTTTGAATGATGTGGAAGAGTCGCCAAAGATATCTATATTTGCTTTTTTAAATATCTCATGATATATTTGTAGTTGCGTAATTAAAACTCTCTTACTCATGCAAATACTATTAGCAATTTACATTTACATAATACATATGTACACGTTTCATTTCTCCCATCGGCGGTGTACGATAATATCGTAGCGGCTTTCTTATGAATATTTTATTTCATTCGTCCTAAGTAATACCGAAAAGGTAAAACCAATTAGCGTCTCACTACTTATTTATCTCATTGTATTAGATAATAAATGCCTCATTGCATAAGCAAAATCCATTAGCTGGATTGGTTAAAGGCAAAAATGTTATTCCTTATTAAACACAGATACTAGCAGATGCGCGCAACTTCGTCTCAGTAACTTAACGATTCAAATTGACGATGAAAAAGAAATCGCGATATTTTTTGTATATTAGCAATTAAAATGAAATCTATTCCAAATCGGAACGAAACCATGAAATTGAAATAAAACATTCAAAATCGTTTGAACAGATTCCGATTTCATCGTAATCAAATATTTTACAAGAAATGTTTTAGACTTATAGATACAAAGAATTTATATTATCCAAAACTTAACCAGCAATGTATTCCGCTAAAAATTCCGCTAATTTCGCTAAAAAAGTCCGTTTTTTAATAAATTATTGGGTTCAGCGAATTGGCGATAAAGCATTTTAAAAATGTATCTCACGAAATGTACAACGATTCAATTGGGAGCATACCACATACAACTTATTAAAAGAAATAGAAAATACGTATATGACAATTTTCAATTTGAAAGTGACGACGTTCCTACCAACTACTATGTTAACATCAAGTAGAATCTATTTTATGATTATATTTATAGTTCATTTTGTAGTTAAATTTTTGTGTGTTAGTGTAGTAATAAGTAATAAGTCAACGTAGTGTATTAATTAAAATATAAAGCTCCTAAAAAAATAAGAAGGATTTTAAAAAGCAGCATCCGCTATAAGTTAAATGAAAATGTATTTTATTGGCGAGAGAAAGTCCGAACATGCTATATACTATATACAGGAATAAAGAAAAATTTTGTAAATCCCAACATTAAACTTCGCTGTTTATATAATTCTATGTTGGCATAATTGAGTGGGCTCTCAGTCTGGACGGGAAAACTACTAAAAATCATCATATCATCCATTGATATCGTGCAGGCTTATCTCTACCTCGGATCCCAGATTTTCAGTGAAGGCAACTAAGTGCCGGAGATAAAAGAGACTCATTGCAAATGGCCAAGTGTGCTATGACACGCCTAAACAAGATCTGGAAGAATCGAGGTATTTCACTGACTACAAAGAATCTCCTTGTCCGTGGCTTAACCTTCTCTGTCTTTATGTATGGAGTTGAAACTTGGACCATAAAAGCAAGAGAATGGCAAAGAATAGATGCGTTCAAGATGTGATGGTGGAGGCCCCTATTAAGAATTCCTTGGACAGCCAAATGCGCAAACGTATCTATTCTATCTCAGGTCGGAATCATGGTCAGGCTTTCATCAGTATGTTATCAACGAATTTTGACTTTATTCAGACACGTCATACGGCGAGAGGACTACTTGGAAAAGTTCATAATCATGGGTAACACAAACGAAAAAAGATCTCGAGGCCGTTTCCCGACACGATGGGCTGACCATCTGAGCGCGACCAAACAAACTACTTTCTATAACCCAGCGAAGATGGCCATCAACAGAAGCTGGCAGAAAGCGTGGACCCGTTCGCGATTGGGACCATATCAGGACCATGAATTTCAGTCACGAAGGAGCGATTAGAGCGAGAGAGATGTATCAATACTTATTGCATTATACGTTTTAATAAATGGCTTACCACAGCAATGCGCCTAATTAGTTCTATTCTTAGAAGGCACTAACCACCTCATTGCATGAATTGTAAGGACACTAAGCATAATTATGTCACTGTATAATAATGTGTTCCAACAGCTTTAATATTATTCAATTTCTGAAAGTATTTCAAAATATCCCAGTATATATTTTCAATATTCAATATTGAAGTTTTCTTTCGTTGTTAAATTTTATGAAGTGAAACTTCTTCACGCAGGCTGGACTTGGAGATCAGGTTGCTGAACATCACTTCTTCTTCATATTCGAGCGCACAAAGACCGGCACAATTTTCGTAGCAGAAACAAATGACTATCCACATAAATTTGAAAAAAAAATGGTAAAGGGTTGAGGGAATTCAAAAAATTAATAGCCTAACTAAATATAAAACCTACAATTAATTCCGCGTCGAATGGTTATGGTCTCATGCCGATCGGTCCAGTAGTTTTCAAGTTTATCGATAACAAAGAAAAAAAGAGTTGCTTTTATATATATAGAAGAAGACTAGCAGACCCCACAGACTTCGTTCTGTCAAAAAGATTTAGAATGTGGCAGCTTTCAGTTTTACAAATACTAAACAAAACACAATCGATTAAATGACACACAGAATCTTTTTTGGTTTGAAATAAAAGCGTAAATAAATGTTATCTTTACATAACCTATGAAAAATGAATAATTTTTATACAAAAGATAGTAGCAAAAACAAAGCCGTTGCTATAGACAACGGTCTAATAATTCATGTCACAACCTTGTAGATGCGTGGGTAGATGCGTGGAAGTGCGTGGGTGGATGTGTGGGAGTGCGTGGGAGGGTGTGTGGAAACGCGTTTATAAGCATTGAAGTGACGTTAGACATTTTGCCGGTCTTTGTGCGCTCGAGTTTTCGTACCAGAAACAAATGACTGTCCACATAAATTTGAAAAAAAAAGGGAAAAGGGTTGACGGAATTAAAAAAAAAATAGCCTAAAACCTTCTACACTTAATTCCGCGTCGAATGGTCATGGTCTTATGCCGATCGGTTATAATGGTCAATTTAAATAAAAAGTAAATAGATCACACTTTATTGTAATCGTTTGTTCAGATATGAATTCATGAATTTAATTTTTATTCCATAAGATTGTACAGTGCCATCTAGTGAAAGCTAACATAAAAAGTTTAATGGATTCATTTTATGTCAAGGGTTATGATACTCACGTGGCACGGTTGCTTCGCAGAGCATCTATGTCGGATAGGACGAGAGCAAACGCCTCAATGTCACCACTGCGGATGGGAACAGGATGACGCCCAGCACACCCTGGAAGAGTGCCCAGCATGGATATCAGAACGGCATCAATTGGCTAGAGTAATTAGGAACGACCTCTCCCTACCAGTTGTTATGGCGAAGATGCTGGCGAAGGAGGCTTCTTGGAAAGCGATGATCGCATTCTGTGAATCCGTCATGGGCCAGAAGGAGAGAGCTGAACGAGAACGGGAAAGAGCCGCTAGCTCCCGGGGACAGCAAGGACCGGGGCCAGCCTGTCAAAAGACAGACATACATTGTGCCTGATAGTGACTCCTTGGAGTCACGGGCGGCCACAGGGGGCTGTGGCCGTTTTCTTAGCACACACACGAAACGAAGGAAGACGGCAGGTTAATGTAGTCTTAATCTGCCGTGGCAACACCTATTGCCAGCAAGAGGTATCGCCTAATAGGAGGACTTAGAGTAAAAAGCACAACGTTGCGGAGGCCCCGGCGAATTTTCCAGCGATCCCGGAGCTCTCCGTTTATACGTAGAGGCAGGCCACCGGGGGGATTTTAGTGGAAAATACCATATAACCCGATCTATCCCCCGAAAAGGTCGGATATCTTATAAAGATTTCCCCCTTGACAATAAAAAAAGACCAATGAAGCAGCAATTTTTTATAATTTTGATAACACGAATTTAAATGTTCTGTTTATAACAGAGATTCCGACCCAACAGTTAATATTTTACTGAAATGTTCAAACTTTTTCTTTTGTCTGTCAAAGGTACTTAAGTACACTTTAAAATGGAAATTGTAAAGTTTGAAGAGGCCTCCGAAAAATGTGGATATTAAATACAATAAGCAAAAGTCCTTAATGTTCAAAATTTTCAAAGAAGTTATAGCAGTATGCAAGTTATATTAAGATATAAAAAAATTCGCGGTATACGTATCAATTCTCATGTTGTTTGTCTCATCTAAGATTCGCTAATTCAAGTCATATTAGAGAGTTCAATTATACATGATGCGCCATGAAACTGAACTAATTTTAAAATTCTTTGTCCCACATAAAGTTTTATTTTAAATATCGGTCTAAATTCCCATGGAAATTTCATGCTCCGTTAAATTTATTATGTTCTAATTGCGCTCTGAAACGACTTCTCCGATTTTGGTGGAACTTTCAATAGCAGATAGATGACAAATATATAAAATAGGCAATTTTATCGTCTCGAAATTACCGCAAGAATTTAAAATCTTGAATATATAGGTTATTATGGACTTACCCGTAGTGAAAACTTGTCCGATTTGATAAAAATAGGTGTAATTTGGAGAACTGTAGGAGATGAAATACATCGTAATACGATATTATCCTTTATAACTTCACTGCTTCAGCTTTCTAAATTACATTATGTATATAAATTGCTGCGACTATGATAATAGACCTAATAATTAATGTTACAAGCGTAATAATCTAAACCATTTTAAGCTTTAGAGGCAATGAAATGTTAGACGAGAGATAGGCTAAGTATGCCGTCTAAGTTATGGTTTCAGGTAACAATATAAAATTAATGTAATATGATTACTTAAGGAATGTAAATTAATGAATGAAGCTTAATTAATACTAAGTTTGTTATACCTCATCGTTACAGTACCAATATAAATTATTATTTAATGCTCAGGACTTCCAACGCAATATTTTAGATCATGACCAAAGTAATGGAATATAACTTTAACTAGTATCCAAACTTTCCTTGTTAAAAGTCAAATCTCTGCCAGACCGGCTATCTAGGTATTTATGAAATTTGGGCTACTAATATAACGATCAGTTTCTTGTCATAGAAAATTTTACTAAAAATTATTTATAGGCGTTATATTTTATCTCCCAACTTTGTTTTTGCAAGCAAATAATGTAGTAAAATAGTAGAGAAATGAAATGAATAAAGCCCGAAACTTCATGTCGTAAATTTCGTTTCGTAAATATATAAGCGAACATTTTAAATATATACAAGTAGGTACCAGTTTGTTTGATGATCTCTCTCCGATCGTGGCGGATTACCGTCACATTGGACTATAAGAGTGAAGGAATAGAGAGTGCACTTGTGTACTATGCCTTCCAATCCGCAGTGGAGCAGCGTGGTGGGTCTATGCTCTAATGACCCTCTCTTATATGAGTGAGGTGGCCTGTGCCCAGCAGTGGGACGTTAATGGGCTGCTACTTGCTTTCTGTTACTAAAATAGCCATATGACATTTTTATTTAAGACATTGTTCTAATAATTCAAACATGTTGTTACAGCAAAGCCGTGACGTCAAGTAAATCTGATTGCCCAAGATGAATGCTATTTTAAGTGCTACGGATATTATTTTAACAAGAATAAGAAATCGAGTAGCGCAGATTGAATGACTGAATAAATTTGTTTTATTATTTTATTCTCAAGTAACCTTTCGAAACTCACATATGTAAAGAATAATAACACATATTCTTTTATTCATAGGTATAATTCTTTTAATCCCAATTTATACACACATTGGATTGCCAGTGTCCTATTAAAAAAACAACCTAAAATCTGAAATTATGAGAGAAAACCTACAAAAGACTTAGCCTGGAATCTTTTATTTGTCATGATAACAACATAGTTTAATTAATTCGATACATACAGTCACTCCCAATTCGCCTGAGCTCGTTCTGGTCGTGTCGGATTGCCATACCATTGGTTTATGAGAGTCCAGAAATAAAGGTTAATGAGCTGATACTTACTTACCTTATCTTTTAGTTATTCTCAAGCTTTGTTATCGTCCCAGTTATGGGTTGGCAATTTTTTCTTATAGTAGGGGCATAAATGTTATGAGAGCATAAATGTGATGTTTATTATCAAGAAGATTCCCGGAAGACTCGAGCGATATTATCAGCGGCAGGCGGGATGCGTAAGCGAGTATGTACACGCGAGGGAAAATGTAGTTAGTTGGGGAAAACCTTATAACGCGGCACCATCAATATATTACCAAACTACTGCAAAAAGTAGCTTCATCAATTAGATAAAATTATTTTTTTCCATTTTAACCATGTATATCGTTACTCTTTTTCGTTTGTCTATACGCACTACAACTATCTATAATAATCGCCGTGTCTAGGGCTCCTACTGAAATTTAAAACCTCTTCTAAAATTCCTTGAATATAAAGCTGCACTGCGATTAAATTTGTAAAGTTACAAATTGAACTGCAGCACAGATTGATTTGAGGTATCGAAAATAAAATCGTTCGTATTTCGGGTTGAACAAATTGCATCAATAGCTGTGTTAAATCTGTAGCGGGCACCTGGGATTGGATCGGTAACCTCTGACCTCGACCTGCACGCCCGTAGGAAGGTCACTACAGTTAATTTTAAAACCGGAGTTTCCATTTATCAATCTCTATATTAAGCATACCTTCTCACATCCGTTAATTATCCGTTGGCGAGTGCTTTTGAGAAGTAGTGAAGTACTTCAATAAAATAAACAGGCTTATTTTATTTAGACTGAAAATGTTTTTAACAATTACACGCCGACAATTTTAATCTGCATAAAATCGGCCTTAAATTCGGTGTTTTTTTATATACTGCAATAATATTTATAATATTGCTTTTTAAAAAGTGGAATGCGGCTGTGTTATGGACATGGCCGTTTGTCGTACATTAATACGTCTCGGCGGGACTTCCTCCGCCACACACGTTGTGTTACAGTCCTTACTTAGCGTAATAAGTTCTTTGATCCCTTAGCCATTCAGTTGTATAAGTGAATTTCGGGCAAAGGTGATATATATGGAACTGTAGCACCAAACTGTATCTTCCGATTTTGTTGTTTTGGTTTTTTTATATTACTAACAGGTTAGCGCTTGACTTTGCTCTCATTTGAAGGTAAGTGATGATACGGTCTAAGATGAAAATGCACCAATCTGTTAAGAAGCTATTTACCTCTTGCGATGCGATTTTAACCCTGTTATTGCTGAGGTAGTTTTACGGATATGTTGCATAAGTAGCGGTGGGATTTTTTAAAAATATACCTTATTTATTAAGTGTGCACAGAATCTTGATTATCTTAAAGAAGTATTGACGTCAAAAAGCAAATACAAGAGCGTTTACACCATGTCACCCCAACAAGGTTATATGCATATGCATAATTGCCTAATTTACTATATTTCAAGCAATAGAAATCTCCTTAGAACAACGGTGAGAATAATCACTTGGCGGAGGTCCTAGGTTCAAATTTAAGAAATTTTATTTTCTCATTTGTCTAAACTCGACTAGTAGGCGGCAACAGCCTGAGTAGTTACCACACAACCGGAAAAAACGTGCCGTTATGCCAAATAATTGTATTCCAGTGGATAGAATAGAAGGTTAAATTATCTCCTTACAGGGTATTGCGATACCATATATGACTATATCATAAATTAACATCAAGTACAATCAAAGTCCAGCGCCTTCCTGACAAGAATAAAAAAGCTACAAATCTTGAATCGCTGTATATAAAGGCATAATAAATACTCTACAGTTGCGTAAGCAGTGATAAATTATATTTAATACTTTTCGTAAATACAAAAAAATAACTTCCGTATTTATTGACTAGCGGCATCATTTTTGGACGCTGTATTTACATATTTTTGCTGAAAAGATTGACTTTACCGGCATTATACTTAAAGCTTTGTTAAAACAATATTTCATGTGTTACTACGTGTTTGTTTGCCAGCAACGGTATGCTTAATATGTTGGGAGTTGTTGTATATATAATTTCACTACATTTGAAGGCGTACGAATGTTTAACAAACAAAACTTATATATAAATATCCATAGTAATTACTAATGTCAAAGTTTATTATTCTATAATACTAAGGTCGTCATTTAAATATTCATCAATAGAATTACAGGGTTTTTCAATTTACTATTTAATAAGTATCATCATAACCTTAAAGCATATTGAGGCACTGTTGTAGGTTTACCCTCCAAATATTTTCTTTTAAGAGAGAAATAGCCTATGGTATGAAAGATAAATAGGCTGCTAATTATATATAAAGCTTTATTAATTCCTTACAATAAACAAGTATTCTGAAATTTACAAATTTACGGATTAGTGTGTTAGTAACATTCCTTAGTTTATATTAGTATACTTAGTTAGTTATTGTAAGAACCGCCTGTGGCGGTAAAAGCCTCCTCCATTTGCAGCCATCCCAATATGTTTTTGGCTGTACGCGTCCATGTCTTCCCTGCTACTCTCTTTAGGTCATCGCACCATCTTTTTGGGGGTCGGCCTTGCTTCCGTTTAGAGGCTCTTGGGTACCAGTTAGTTACTCTGTATGACCATCTATTATCTTTGACTCTTTGGATATGGCCAACCCACTTCCACTTCTGTCTCAATACGTGTTTTACTACATCTTTAGTTCTTGTTTTATTTCTTAAACTCACGTTTCTCACTCTGTCTACAATAATCAGTGTTTCGTTATACAATCTAAATGCAAATATAAACCCTTACTAACAATGTAAAAATGAAGTAAAGATAATAACATCATTATTTCCACAACGTTGGTCCTTTCGCTGTGTACACGTGCATACTATTATGCTATTATAAATAGGTACAATATGTAACGTGCATATAACAGAGCACCGAGAAAAACCATTATAAATATTGTAGCATTATAAAATTAACACCCCTTCCGCATGTGTTGTTTTTAACGCATTGTTTTCTTAATATTAATTAACTACTTGCCGTTCTCCGCGTTTCCCGATCTTTATATGTCTACTTTGCAATAATTTCCGGAAAAAAATCTAGGTTGAGATGATTAGAGACAGAGGGGGAATGGTTCTCTCTCCAAAGTTTAAATTTACATGAAAAAATATATACACTACAAAATCTAAAATAAAAACTTACAAATTATATTAACGGATAAATAAACACGTAAAGAGTAAGTCAAATATTACTTAAAAATGTAAATATATTTAAGTAAATAGCTTAAATTAAATACTTGTCAACCCATCTACAGTTGACCCATCTGGATTACATTTCATATGTGACCATGGCATATTTCAATTAAATAAAAACCTTTCTAACTTAATTCATAGAGTTCAAATTAAAGTGCGCGCAAAGAAATTTTGTTTATTATTTATATTGCTGGTACATTTTTGGAACGTTACATGCCACCGACGCTTTTGTACTTCGTTTATTGCGAAGAGTTAAATATAATTACGTGAAAACGTTCAGGTCAAACACACCTGATATATTATAGCTTTTACCTTAATTAATTATACAAGATGAAATTTTTCATATGGAACTTCATAAGATATTCGTCATAATTAGACATATAGATAGAATACTCTTTATTGTACACCATAAACATGAAACAAGTAACACAGAAAGAAACTTAATAGATTAGGCGACACTAACGCTTATTAGCGATTTCTACCGGGCAACCTTAGGGTAAGGGAGATTATATGAGGTAAAAAGTGGTGTTCCCTAATATATATAGATATACATACAAAGACTTAAATACATATTTTAAATAGATACATACAAAACATAAAAATCTATAATATAAAAATGAATCGCAAAATGTGTTGGTAAGCGCATAGCTCATCAACGCCTGGGTCAATTTTGACAATTAATTTTTATATTATAGATTTTTATGTTTTGTATGTATCTATTTAAAATATGTATTTAAGTATTTGTATGTATATCTATATGTATTAGGGAACACCACCTACCTTTTTTTAACTCATATAACGGACCTTTTTTACCTCGTAAGCGCATAACTCATTAACGCCTGGGTCAATTTTGACAATTCCTTTTCTTTATATGTTCGTTGAAGTCTAAGGATGGTTTTTACGGCGAGAAAAGTTCGAGCAATTGCAGGAAACCCCCTAGGAACAGCCATTATCTGTTTCCCAGACAAACGTTTTCTAACTTCGATGTAGAGTCAATTTGACCTTTATTGCTATGGAATAAAGTTCATAATAAATTTCAAGTACTCACTGTTTTCTAAGCAATGTAGGTGTTTCATAACGTCAAAGAATCAATTTGCACTCTATTGCCGTTGGACAAAGTTCAAAATCAATTGAATAGTCACAACCCGACGAATTGAATAGTCACAAAATGTAAGAGCTATAGATCGTTAGTACTGCTGTAGTTACATTACGAAAATCACCCGTAAAACTGAAATCTGCCACATTTCTAGTACCTTTATTTATTATAAAACGTAGAAACAAACAGATATCGTAGGCATTAAGAACTTATAGAGAAGTAATGATTCTTTACCCGCTTCTTGAATATATTCAATGATTTAGCTTCTGTTATTGTCAGAGGTAATTCGTTCCATAAATTTATGGCTCCAACCGCGAAAGAATAACCATAGAATTTAGTGTTATGTGGTGTGACGTTGAGCTTTAGTACACGAGAGGGCCGTAAACACCTGTCACAATCGTGAAACTCAAACTTCTGACAAAAATACGTAGGAGCATGAGGAATTATCTTCTTGTCAGCTTGACACGTTACTGCATCTCAAACTATGTATAGCACTTTTTATACAAAATACAAATGGATTGGCAAACAAGCACAGGGTTTACTAACGGGGCGTCCATTAATTACGTGAGGAGATTTTCAGCAATTTCGAACTCCCCTTCCCCCCTAGTGAGATATTATGATATTTAGCTCGATCATCTCCCTCTCCCTAAAACCTCACGTGACCTTTTTAAAATACACGTTTTAGTGTAAATTAATATATTTGTAATAGCTTAACAGTACTGAATTTGTTAAATCTTCCGAAAAATTATGCGTTTAGTTTGCAGATGGCGGCTAAACAATCTAAGTCACATTGCATTTTTCTGCGGCGTTCGCATTTTCTTAATTATTAACTTATTCTCTCGACTAGATGTGATTAGATAACATTCCTCTCAAGCCCTCCCCCCATAACTTCTCACGGAGGTCTCTCTTAACGGAGGCTCCCTAACGTATTAAGTAATTTCCAAACCAAATGGAACGCCTTGTTTGCTACTTCAAGACGAGGTTAAGGTTCAATTCTGGGATCGTATAATATTTCTCCGGAAAAGCCAACCCAACTACGACTGATAATCAGAGATTGACTACAACCGGGATACAACCTAAATATTCATTATTGAACGGATACCATATCCAATATAGTTTTTTATTTCCTAGTAACCATCTCTACAAATGTGTATTACACATTTTTTTCACATTAAAATTGGCTTAATAGATACTCATCAGCAGATTGATGCATTGGATTGTTGTACCAGATTCTTACAGGCTAATAACCCTTGGTTCTTTTCTTCAGTTATCAAGAAGCTCTCTAACTAAGACCTTTGCCATCACCCTAACAACAACAAAAGCTAAAAGCATTTCGATAATGTGGGTTCCTCTGAAGCCCACAATGTTATAAAACGATTTTACTATAAGCCCGTTGCCTAGTGTTATAACGAGCGAAAATCAGTAGGTCCCTTCTCACAATAGCAAATTTTACAATAGTTTAATATATTGCGAGACAACTGCACGATAAAATTTCTTCAATTACATTGAGTTAGAGCAATTTATATAAACGTCTATAAGGTTGGCATTACTATAATTTTAAGGTAAGGAATGTAAGGTTGGCATGTTATAGGACTTTATTTTAAGTCTTTTCCTTAAGTCAATTATTATACTTGTTATCACATTTTAAATTACTAGCCTCATAATTACGAATGTAATTTCTATACGCTTTACATTTTGATCTCTTGATACTAATTTAGCGTTGATATTATTCGTCTCACGGCTTCGACGCTTTTATAACAAATAAAAATCTGTTATATTAATATGAAATCCAAAAGAAATGTAGACATTTTAATACATGTAACAAAATATAAATAGGCGTATAAGTTGTGGACCTTTTAATAAATTAATCTTTTACAAATGATAACAGAATGTTTTCCAACAGAATGTTAAGAAAGTTTTAAACATAATGAAATATAAAGATGGATTACTGAGTATAACGATGCTCGAATAGGACGGGAGAGTAGATAATTTCCCTAGCTTTATTTGTATCACATTTTATGAATAAAGTTAACATATTTATTTAAGTAGCAGACCATTAACGTCCCACTGCTGGGCACAGGCCTCCTCACTCATAGGAGAGAGGGTTTTTAGAGCATAGACCCACCACGTTGCTTCACTGTGGATTGGCAGGCATAGTACACAAGTGCTCTATTCCTTCACTTTCATAGTCCGATGTGACGGGAATCCGACACGACCGGACAGAGATCACATCACCAACTTCCCAACTTCGGGCGAATATTGAGAAAATCTTAATAGAAAACTTAATATAGATTTTTGAATTGGCTCGACCTAGGACTCGAACCCAGGACCTCATTTCATTAGTCTAACATGCTAACCACTAGACCAATGAGGCATATATTTAAAATGATAGGTTTAGATTTCCCTGTACTTCCCGGTACAGTATAGCAACGTATCCAAAGTTATACGGATGAATGTATATTTGGCACGATCATAACACACGCTAGCGTGCAGTTGGCAGAACTCCAAATGATAATAATCGCGGCTGACAGCTTAACGTACAGAGTAGCCTAGCATCCTTAATATCAAAAAAGAAAAGAAGCAAAATCAGTATTGCTTAATCTGTCGAATAATCGAGACAAAGGGTGCTTTTATAGCCAGAACAATAAGGTTCGTGACGACATTAAACGATAGCGAAAGGCAATTTTTTTTTAACCGACTACAAAAAAGAGGAGGTTATCAATTCGTCTGTAGTGATCCCATTATTCTTTTTTGCTCCTGTTCTGATGATGGGATCCATGGAAAAACCGTATAAGTCTTAAATTTGCATTGGGACGCCGACACCAAATATAACAATAATTATAACTACATTATATTATCGTAATAATTTGAGAAACTTAAAAGTAGTTTAATATTTTGCATATCATGTTACTTTGGAGAACTCTAAAAATCTCATTGTCGCATCTCGTCATTTGTATCTGTGTAGAATATATATTATCTTTATTGTTGTTTACAATATATTATATTTAAAGAATTCTACATAAGTCTAAATGATTTCGTTCTTTTTCATCAGATCATGTACATATGTACACATAACAATTAGTATTTTTAAAAAATTATAGCAAATAGAAAGTGTTGAGGTTGTGGTGCTGGTCTCGTTTGTGGGGTTGATGATTTGGACGAATAAATGGTAAAACACGTTTAAATGATTCGTATATTAAATGCTTTACAATAATACGTTTATTGAGAGCGTAACGTTTTGGCGCTAGTAGTACGAATTGTGGAACGGTTTTTTAAATTTTGAATTTTGACGGCGGCCACAGACGAAGTATTAAGCGTTTCGTTCTACGGCGCGTAAACAGAAAGAAACATTTAAACATTAATCGTGAGCTGTCAGCAAATATCGCTGTAAATTTTTTACTTAAAATCAATTTAGTACGAACTTCAAGTAAGTAGCAGCCCATTAACGTCCCACAGCTGGGCACAGGTATCCTCACTCATAGGAGAGAGGGTTGATGGAGCATAGAAACCACCACGCTGCTACACTACGGGTTAGCAGGCATAGTACATAAGTGCACTCTCTATTCCCTCACTTTCATTGGCCCATGTGACGGAAATCCGACACGGCCGGAGATAGATCAGGCGCAGGACCGACGGCTTTACGTGCTCTCCGAGACACGGTGATGGATCACATCGCCAAATTCCGAACTTCGAGCAAATATTGAGAAAATTTTTAATAGAAAACTCAATATCGATTTTTGAATTGACCTAATCTGACTGTGTATACTAGTGTAAGTATGTGTAAGTATCATCCACTAAAAGTTAAAAAAATGTATATGAACTTGAATGAAACAATAAAAAAGTATTTTATTAACGATTGAAAAGCTAATGAGATGAGGGAGGGATCAAACATGAGTGACCGACTTATACAGAAACATGAGAATGCTGTAAAATTAAAATTACTCTACAAAATAGCGGTAGCAGGTGTACGTTATATAGAATAGGCCACCTCTAACCTCGACCTGCAGTTTACGGGAAGGTCACTGTAGCTAGCTTCACTCGCGGGGATGCCACATTACGCTACTGATATACGACACCAAATATTTTTAGTATATAGAAACTTAAAGTGTAGTGTAATAAATTTTGTAGCAAAATTAGGGCATGAATAATATGTATCATTTTGGAGTTTTAGAGAATAACCATAATATTTCGTTATTGTACTATATTATATACTTAGATTTTTACATCCATAGTACGAAATGAAAGTCAAATATTAAAAAATTAAAAGTGCGTGCGTACAGAGTACACATGTCAGAAGTGAAACTTCTTTGGCAAACCAATTTTTAAGTGTTGTTGTTATATTTATACAAATCGAAAACTTTAAATTTTCGAGGTTTAGAGGGAACATGTTAGGAACTTTAAGAATTTTATTGTCATTAAAACAATAAAAGTGTCGAAGACTTATATAAATTATAAATTTCATTTTTTTGTTTCTTCGATATTTACATTAAAGTAAAACTCTCGCACTACCATTTTTGGCATTGCGCTCAGAAAATGAAAAATTATTTAAATTTAATAGATAACAAAAATAATTAAAGAGAATTATTAAAATACATTTATTTTATATTGTTTAAAAAATAATATTAAAATCTCAGGTGGTTCATATTAAATTAAAATTCCTCGTGATTTTTTGTAAATAGTAAAAATATCTAACCTCAATTTAAATTTATACAAAATCATTGTAATAAAATTATTATTACAGAAATTCGATTTTTAAAATTAATTTTTTTTTAAAGAGAATTTATGAAATATTATTATTTTATATTTTATGCAAAATAATTTATTGAAATCTCAAATGACGAATTGTAAATAAAAATGACACGTGTTTTTTGTCAATATTAGATATTATTAATTAAATTTTGTTTTTTAATTTAAAATTTAGAACAGAGAATTTATGAAATATTTTTATTTTTGAAAAATTTTATTTCAAATTATTAAATGATGAGTGGAAAATTAAAATACCACGTTATCTATAAACTACCTAACCTTCAAACGAATTAGCATAAAAAACGCTGCACGTCTTCGTGACGCTAACCATGTGTATCATCAGTAAAAATTTTACCCTCATGCCTAAAGATGTTTCACTTCGATTAGTAGGCAGTTACAAACACAGTAAAACAAATAAATAGATCATAAGCTTTTTTATAAAGTACTAATAATAATATTAATTTGGAAATAAATTTACCTTAAGTATTAATTACTAGACCATGGCGTTTTTAATATAAATTTTCCCATTTTTCCAAAGGAACACCGTGCGTGTTTAATAGTAAATATAAATTCCACTTAAAAAAACTTCCACTTAAAATAGTTCTTACTGTCTGTCGGTTTGAACAATACGTTTCAACTAATTATAAGTGAATCCCATTGCATTTAGACCTTCGGACACCCATTGAAACTATTTAAAGCTGTTACCGGTTAAGGTTTTCTTCAATAAAGGAGATCTAAGGTTGGTGCCACGCCCAATTACGAGCTGCAGTCATTGATCGAGTACAGCTGCACTCTACCGCTATTAAAAAATACTAAAAATACCTTTATTATATCATTTAATTTACTAATCGTAGATATTTTCTAGGAAATAATCGTGAATTTTCTAAAGCTCTTTGATCTTTCTAAAAATTTGCCAGTTACAAATCACATTATACCTGTGTAATGATCTATAATATAAAAATGAATTGAATCGCAAAATGTGTTGGTAAGCGAATAACTCGGCAACGCCAGGGTCAATTTTGACAATTCTTTTTTTTTAATGTTCGTTGAACTCCAAGGATGGTTCTTCCGGCGAGAAAAGTTCTAATAACTGCAGGGGAAAACCCTTTTCTGTTTCCCATACAAACGTTTTCTAACTAAATTGTAGAGTCAATTTGACCTTTATTGTTATTGAATAAAGTTCATAATAAATTACAAGTACTCACTGTTGTCTAAGCAATGTAGGTGTGTTCCTACCGTCAAAGAGTCAATTTGCACTTTATTACCGCTGCACAAAGTTCAAAATCAATTGAATAGTCACAACCTAACCAAATTGGAATAGGCACAAAATGTAAGAGCTATAGATATTTAGTACTGCTGCAATTTCATTCGTAAAACTGAAATCTACCACATTCCAAATCTATTTTGACAGAACGAAGTCTGTCGGTTCTGTTAGTAGAGTAAATAATTGAAACTTCATTGGCTTTCTGGAAAATACACGTCATAAGGCTTAATTGAAAACGTTTCATTATTCGACCTCATTATTTATGCAAAGAGTCTATTTAAATATTCCACATTCTTATTACTTTCATACCAGATCCATTTCACATTCGCCATAATAATCTACATAATAAAGCTGCAGAGTTTGCTTGTTAATTTGTATAATAATCTCCGTTACCAGTCTCGGGTATCTTTAGGGTCATTTGACAAATGACTTGTGAAGGCTATACGAGAACAGAAAAACAAAAGCGTGTCTTATTTCAATGCGATTAACACATGAACTAGTGGGACTTAATTTTTATTTTTGGATTTGAAAGATCAGTCGTTCGAGATATTTTTATGTTATACTGGAACGGGATATTCCAAGTGCATTAGCTTGATTTCTTTGTCCATAGTAACAATCGAGGGTCAGTATGTATAATGAAATTTTATTAAAAACATTAATAAGATATAAATGACGGGAATTTTAGCAATGTTGCTATTTTTATACTTTTTTGACTAAATTCCATTAAAAAAAAGTAAAAATTTATAAACAATAATTATAACAGCCTCTAAATTTCAATGTAATACTGATACTGTTTAACAATTATAAAAAAGTTGTACCTTTCGTAAGACTGCTTTTCATTATTGGTGTGATGTATCATAACAATTTTCAAATAAGTATTTAAAAATAAATCCATAACATTTTTCAATAAATAAAATGACAAGTAAATGAAAATTATTGATATAGAAAGCATTTTATTTTTAAGTAGAAATGAGTTTAAAACTTATGTATGTGAGAATTTAATAAATACGAAATGTCTGCTTTTAGAACCTCATAAAGTCGTTGGTGTTAGAATAATATGTGCAGAGAAGTTTAACGATTTATAAGTTCATAACTTACTCTTAGTAATTGTTTCTATAACAGATCTCTTGTTTCTGTAAGCTTTATGCACAAAGGGCCCATTTCCGGTACAACTTTCTCGCTTAGTCGAAGTATAAGTAGAGAGTGGATAGTCATGTTTCAAACTTGCCCTAAGTAATATTATTTATAATGCAAAAACTCTAACACACTTTCTACCTGACCTCCTTACATTGTACCATTTTAAGTT
Organism: Elymnias hypermnestra; assembly: GCA_015832385.1. NCBI lineage: Eukaryota > Metazoa > Arthropoda > Insecta > Lepidoptera > Nymphalidae > Elymnias > Elymnias hypermnestra. The sequence continues at coordinate 303,514 of JACTOM010000934.1, read as the reverse complement.
TGACTTTAGCAATATTAATTCTTAATTTTTTATGTCTATACATCTCACATAAATTTTATGAAAATAAGTGTATATATAAACAGTTAGGTTTCTCTATACCACCTTCTTTCATAAAAATATATTACCGAAATGAATCGCCGTACATCTTGTTATAATTCCATTGAATTTTTGATCATATCTTGTAGACAATATTTCTTTTCTAAGACAAAATCCTTTTAGAACTCATGGCGTTTCAATTAAACGTGGGAAGTATTTCAATCTCGTTTTTGCGTTATAACGTCGAATTTTATCATACAATCGTAAAAGCAATATATATTTTTATGATATTCTATTGACAACAACCCTATCAAGTATTTTTAACTATGGAGTATGTAAAATATAAACGAAAGAAATAAAACAGACTTATATTAATGACGCTTTTAAACAGAGATTATGCACCGTGTGCTTAGGATATATAATACATGTATACAGTAACACAAGTAAATGTATATAAAATAATACGATCCTTCCTTTGGAAATAGTATTTTACTAGTTTTTCTCAGCATTGTCACCCGATATAGGAATTAATGTAAATATGGGGATATCCAGATCGAATTTTATATTTAAACATTCTCAAATCCAACTGAAAACGCCCAAAAAGTGTCATCAATTAGTCCTATCTTTTCTAAGTTCAGTTATATACACTTGTACTTATGAATTATTTTCATAATGGCATTATGTCAATCAAAGACGGACAGATTATTTGGATATTTGTGGGAGTTTAAAAAATTGTGGGGGGTAGAAGTGTGAAAAATACTTTACGACCTGTTCTCACGCCTAAAAAATATACGAAAAAAAAAAAATTTAAAACTTGAGCTTTTCGGATAGCAACCGCAAACACCATGAAACGAGACATTTATTATATTTTATTTACATGTAATTACCTACATCCTTTAAAAGTAATATCACCCCTACCTACAGGCTACGACATTGTAAATGTAATTTAATTATTCATTTAAAGGAGAGAAAATGTTTTCTCATGGTATATTTCCCAAATGCTCGTGTCGAGTGTTTGTTACATTTTATACTGGCTCGATTCTTCTCGACCTTTAATTATGCAAAACTTTATTCCTATGTTTTTTATTTTGATAAAGAAGCATAAGAAGTACACAAGTATAAAACGATTAACATTATTTTGCTTGGGAGATTGCTGAAGTTATGAGGTTTAACAGCCCTGTTACAAAATGTATAGAGAATCGGGATATTCCAATTTTATAAGAATTTTAAATTCAAACGTAGCAAAGCGTCTGGATTTGTATTAATATTCTTTTCGGCTAGTAATATAATATGCTTATATTTATATGAAGCGTATTTCAAAATCAAAACAAAAATTTAATTCGATTCGTGTTAAACCCGAATGCTCGTGGTTGATTTATTATAATGAAGATAATAAAAAGGAGAAGAGTTTGTTATGGATTCTTCTGAGGAGAGGTTAATAAGGAACATTCGTACCTCAAGTCGCTCTATGATCGTCAATACAATGGAAATAATATGAGAAAATCACAATATTTGACGATCAAAAATGCTGGATAAACCTACTTGCGTAATGAATTATTAATTTTATTTATAAAAGTGTGTTTTGTACAATGAAACCTAAATCTTTCTCATTATATGTACAATATAATAAGATATCTCTATTACTGTGATAATATTTAAGTAGAATTATAATTTGTTGTCTCTAATATTTGTTATGGGATATTACACATTATATAATAAATACTTATTTTATGTAGAAAGTTAGAATCATTCCAAGTTCTATTTTGCTTTTTATACGAAAACAAATACAATTAAACATTTTACTAACACTAAAACTTGACATGTCTGGCCCATATATTATCTAAATACCTATACAAGTAAGTAGGGTAATAATAAAGCGCTGAAGAACTACGGCATATTATAAATTTTATAATAATAGTATTTTATTTTTACTTTAATCAAGAAATGGGTACGCCATAAATTAATGATATTCTTACCATCCATTTTCTTGTATAATATAAATATAGTATAAAACAAATAAGACCTTTAATATAATTTCATTCCAAAAAAAACCTATTAAGTGTAAATTAAAATAGTTACAACGGCATCGCGGTGTAAGTTGAGAAATGCATTCTGGAGCTAAGGGTAGACAGGGTGAAGAGAATATTGATCTACCCCCGTCGCGCCACGGTATGACCGAACGTGACCCCTGTACTTGAATATATATGTATACAGGTACTAAATATTATTATCTATCGGACAAGAATGTGATTATTCTTCAGACACAAATACTGCTTACTTATTATTATAGGTGTAGATATTTTAAATGCAAACAAACACGTTTCTCAGTTTTTTAGTCATATGCTATGTCGGCAACAGGGCAATATCATAACATTATAAATAAAATATTCAATAAACATCAGGGTTTTTGTGCTACACGTAAAAACCTATACGTTCAAAATTAATATGTAGCTAAAATGTGAACATGACAGTCTATGCAAACATCTTTGCCTGCATTATCAAAGTAATCTTGTACGAGAGATACTCTTTTAGACTTTGATTAACATATTACAGTAATAATCAATCCACAGCGGCTAAAATATTTATTTTCTAAAAATAAATAAAACGGTAGAACTTGAACTGCTTTATTTGGAGATAACAAATCAATATCCTAAACAAATACTATTTAAACGAAACGCAATAAGAAATTATCTGTTAGTCTAATTCCTTATACAACGTATTTAAAACTGCATCCCACAGTTCCTGCAATGAGTCTACAATTTAATTATTTTACTAAACAGTTAAATTATTGGTTCATTTAAAACATGATCGCTAATTGTTGGTTATTTATGAAATTACCACGGACGATAGTGAGTTACACTAGTATTCTTTGTGTAACCAAATCAGATATGAGTAACCGTAAAGGACCTACAGTCCCGGTAAATTAATATAGCGAGTGCTCTCCGGTTCTTTCCCCTCTGAATACTTTACCTTTTGCTAATCGTAGAGGCATTCGAAAAAGAAGAAGGCTGAGGAAGACTATGTCCATCAAACAAGTACAATGAACTGTGGTACTACGTTTAAAGTAGCAAGACACGTAAGAAAAACTTGTTCACACACACCTTTTTTCTTATTATAAAATTAAGTATTTTTATAAAATTTTCTAAATCGTTCTTTCATTCGGCATTTTTTGTGAATAAGAATAACTAATATTATTATTAATCAAGACGCAATAAGTAACTTTATACTAAGCCTAATTGCTATATCTTTTGTCGACGAAGATACAGCAGGCAGCTGGCAGACGCAGTCTCTCGGAGAAATTGAAATGTAAAACATAGATTCATTCAGTTAGCGGACACGAGAGGAAGTAGTCGTATCTCGTTGGTGATATTTCAACCGCAGTGATATAAACAACAGTGTCTTTTGTGATCTAACAAGTCTCTTATCATATATATTTACTTATATATATAGCGGCTTTCGAAATAATATTTTATAAAATAGAACAATATAATACCGACATCAGAATATTCCCGATTTTCAAGTATGGCAATTATCGTCACATAAACGTCAATTTTTATTTCTTTTTTTAATATACTGATACTAGAAAAGATACAGACGTGAGGCTTTATTGTCTATTGTTTTATTTTCCCTTAAGTGGATAAATAAAATAAGAAAAAAGATATAGAGGCAAAATCTTAATAAAATGTGTTGATTAGCTCATTTCAACTTCAATTGAAACTTATTGTGAATTACTGCATAAAATTCATTGTATAAAAACTGAACAATAACAATGGAGGACGATATTAACAAGCCCTATAAAATTTGTGATTTGAATCGTGAAAAGAAGAAAGGAGTTGTCGCTTCATCCTTAGAGGATTTGTTAACAAAAGTGCCGGATAAATTGGGTCTACCGTCTGAACATCTTACAGTTGTTCTGGAGTGTGATGGCACAGAAGTAGATGACGAAGAATATTTTTCGACATTAGACCCAGATACTTCGTTAATGATTTTACATGGTAATGAAAAATGGGCACCGAATATGCCTAAATGCCAAGTATCCTTAGATCAAACTGATGATGTGGCTTTAGGAGATAAAGCACAAGTTGCTAGCCTAGTGGGCCGCTTGCAACACAACCTTTGTCATATTTCTTTACTTGGAGGACAGGATCTAGAGCTACTTTCAGATATGGACCCAGATAGCCTGGCTGATATTGTTACTGATAGAGATAACAGAATTATCTTGGAACATATAAAGGAAGCTTCTGGGAGGTAATTATTGAGATATTTGTGACCTTTCTGACTCGTTTCTTTTAATTCACAATTTATTTAAATATATATGTATATATATCCATTGAAATTTTAATAATATACTTGTTTTGTCATCCAATCAATATATTGAAACACTTGATATTAAAATATTTAATAAAAAGTTAACTCATTAATTGAATTCATTTATGGGTTTAAATGTTTCTTTCTATCTAATCAAGTGTGCCAAATAGTATAGGATTTTTTGTTTTTTTTTTGTTTCATCTAATGATAGTGATGATGATGAAATGCTATAATCTGGTAAAAGGTAAATGCTCTTCAATGGTTTCTACACTGTACAATTGTGGAACACATTTACATTCCACAATGGTACTTAATGGTATTTTGCTTAGCAGTCTTTGTGATTTGGGTGGTAACTAGGCCCTGCCACAGCCTCCCTACAGTCTATACCTAGACAAATTCAAAGCAGTTTCCTAAGTTTGTCATATGGTGTATCAAATTCAGGCCCTTTGCTAGTGTATTACCATTATATCAGCAAAGCTAATCATATCAAATACCTTGAAAATAAAATTAACACCTATAGAATAATGTACCTATAGTTTTTTTTTATGATATACTAATTCTGGTTTGTTTGTGTCAGATAGCATTTTACTTTTCTCAAGTACAGTTATTAATTAATTTTATTTAAATGCAGCATTAATATTTGAACCTTTATTTGCTATTTTCAAAAAGTGTGGATGAAGGGTGACCAACAAAAGTGGATAAACTGTGTGAAAGAGGATATGTGTGTAAGGGGTGTGAATGTAGAAATGACAGCTGATAGAGTGAAGTGGTGAAAGGAAACATGCTGTGCAGACCCCACCTAGTGGGATAAGGGTAAAGAAATGATGATGATGTATAGTGTGAGCTAATTATATGAATTGAATAAAATTGCCATGCTAGCTTTATTTTTTTTTATTGGTGATGGTGGTTAATGCTTGACTGAGGTTTCACCCTATAGTTGGTGATAATACAATCTAAGATGGAACAACCGTGTAAAAAAGATCCACAAGGGTTGAAGTGCATCCGCTGCGTCAGTGGGCCCTACCGCGAAGAAGGAACAATGGCATACTAATCTGGTGAGAGGCCATTTGCCTCTCCTGGTGTCTCTACAGCATCTTACAGAAATCCAAATCTTTTACTTGGTGGCACAGCATTGTTAATAATATTAGTAAGTAGCATGATAATGCATAACCTGAAGCTTACTACCCTACTAGCCTCCTACAAATTAAGAAATCAATTTCCTGAATTGATCTGCTGAGAATAGAACACATGACTTCTGCTAGCACAGCTAATACTTTCACCACTGCACCAGCAAAGCCATCCAAATAAAAAGTGCTGACTTTTATGTTCCTAAATAGTTTTTTAAAAATTGTTTTTACTGATAATAATTGTGTCCTGAATGAATTTTGGACATTACTGACTATCTTATGCAAAGATTAGCCATTTGTGCTGGTGATATTATAGTGCACAAATGTATGTGAAAACATAAGTGCAAACTTATTAATCCATGATTGCTAAAATTTTCAGAATACTACTAGAAAAACGCCAAGCTCAAGATGCTATGGAGTTATTGAAGCTATACCATCAGAGTGTTGCCAATGGAACAGAAGATATTTCTCCCACTAGTCAAGAAAGAGTATAAAACAAAAAAATTTTAATCCTTACTGACTTAAACCCTCTATCATTTATTTTAGGGATGGTAACACTCAAAAGTTTACAAACATTTATTTGAATTCAAAAACTCATCAGATACATTTGGATAAACTTTTCTATATATTCAATATACCATCTAAAATTATTTTAAGTGTAAGTGTAAATTTAGCATGAATAGTGTACAATATGATTACACCAATTGAATGAGGCCTTGTTTAAGGTAAATACTGCATTTATATAACCATTATTTGATTGCCATTAAATAATATGTTTTTATAGAATTGATATTAATATTGCTTATTCTAGTAGATGTAATATAAACGATAAAGATTTTCTATGTAATAACTATCATCCCATAATAAATTTGATATCTACTTCCAATATAGCTTATAAGTTCTAATTATGCATATGTATGTTGAATGTAGTAATTAAATTACCTTAAGGATCTAATCTTATGAATATGAGCTATAGTTTAAATATGTAATCATAAAAGAAGAAATTCTAGATAATATATAGGTTACTATAGCACCTTTTTTTTGGGCAATTCAATGGTCAAAATTGCACATAACACATGGCAATTTGAGGTTTCTCTTTTTTGACAGCATTTGACAGTTTCAAAATAGTGTGTGTATTTAAAATGTCTTAGATTAAGCTTGTATGTTTTAATATATTGACAGTCCCAATATATAAAAGTTAAGTATGATATAAACACAGTGTTTCAAAGATAGATTGCATGGGCCAAAACAAAATTTGACCTAACCTTTTAACTATAATAAATATAACTTTTAATATTTTGATATTTACTTTTTCTTAAATTGAGGAATCAACAAAAAAATTTGACTGACTTCATAGTAAAGGCTACTACTTTTTTGGTCCTTTCAGTATGCACAGCAATTAAAACTGCACATGACATGACAATTTGAAGTTTTGCTATTTATATGAATCAGTATTTAAAAAATGAACAGTTTAAAAAGGTCTTAGAATAATATGCTCCTATTCTTTTTATATGTTGACGGCCCCTATGTAGAAAAAGTCAAGTTTAAAATCCTAATTTTATAAGATTTATGTTTTAAAAATAAATTAAGCGAGTCAATACATAATTTGACTTATGATGATGAAATTTGATTAAAGCCAAAAAATTAAAAGTGCGTGCGTACAAAGTACACATGTCAGAAGTGACACTTCTTTGGCAAACTAAGTCTTGTTTATGTTCTTCTATACAAATATAAACGTTTAGATTTCAGAGACATAGAGGAAGGAAAAAGGAATAACAATGATGAATAGTAAATAAAAATCTCACATTTCTTTGTCAAAATTATTAATTCTATTTTGTTTTTGAATTTAAAATTTAGAAAAGAGAAATTAAGAAATATTTTTAGTTTATATTTTATGATAGTATATTAAATGAAAAGTGGCAAATTAAAACGCCACATGTTATTTATAATTATTCAAAAAAAAAAAACACAACGTTCAAACGAATTAGCATAAAAAACGCTGCACATCTTCGTGACGTTAATCACGCGTTTTACCCGTGAAAAATTTACTTCAAAAAATTATATTGCATGACAAAATTTTCAAGTGAGTATATTGGTTAGTTTTTATTATCACACACTATATCAAAATTACAAACACTGCTTTATATAAAAAATGGCATTTTCTTTTGTCCATAATTTGTTGAAAAATCATAAATTAGGTCATTTTTTATAGTCGTTTTCTATTACTTTACTACCTTTTTTATAAATATCATGTTTTAATAGCTATTTGATTTAAAAAAATAACCACCAGTTAGGTTGATGAATGGGTTGATATAACCATCAAAATCAAAGCAAGTTTACCCTTTATATGTAGGGGCCATTGATATTTCTATTGATATTAGAGAAAACCAATTGTTTTTCAAACATCTAAATAAAATAAGTCCTGTTAAATTTAAGGTGATTCATAAAAAACTTCACGTTAACAGCAATCTCTAATTAGTATTTACATTAATGTATCAGACAATAGAAATACTAGATTATATGCTTATTTCGTTTTCATTTCATTCATTTGTAAACTTTTGAGAGTCAAATTGCTACAAGGTTGATAATCAACATCAATTGAAAAGACTGATAGTTGGTAAATTTATTTTTTTTATATAGTTTTACCCTTAGAATAAGATTCTTTTAATTCCAAATTTGCTCAAACAATTTACATGTATTAAATAAGTTTACCTATGTTTAACTCCACTGCCAAAGAAAAATATTATATAAATTAGCAATTTCCTTTTATTCATTGTATTGCAACTAATAGGAATTGCATTATGTCAAGGTCTCAATAGCATGAATCACTTATTTCTTTGCTAATAACACCTAAATAAGCTAAGAATTTATGAAAGAATTGAAATAGAATTATTTGTCTCTATATTTCACAGTAACATGTGAATACAATGAAGCACTTTATTTAAATACTGCACGCAGAAAGCATATTAAGATGTAATTTTAATAAATATCTCAGTAAAAATATTTGTAAGTTCATTAAAAGCACTTACATTAGTTTTAAATATATGGTAATATTGTAGTGTTTTCCACATTTACTATTAATATGGTCTTACATAAAAAGTGGCCTGCACTAATATCCTCATGACATTGTGGCCTGTCTATGAAAAAAGGTTGCAGACCCCCAATATATAGCAACTGTATGTTAAACTCCTATGTGTTAATTAATCCAATATTAGGAATAAATGTAGAACTAGTAGTATTCTTTTTATAAAAAAAAATGTTTTGTTTGGTGAAGGGAAATATCTTTTACCAGGTTAGCATGCTTCCATCTTTGACTGTATCATCACTTAACATCAGGTAAGATCATAGTCATGCTCAACTTGTCAGCATTAAAAAAAAATTGAGGAAACCTCCATATCTGGAACAATATTGGGATGTGTATAGCCTACCAACCAGCAGTGGAGCAGTGTGGGGGATCTTATGTTCTAAAACCCTCACTTTGGGTGTAGAAGCCTGTGCCCAGCTAAGGCATGTTAATAGGTTGCAACTTTAAGTTTTTTTGTTTATATACATTTTTTAACAGCTTCATGAGTGTTGATTAAAAGTGATATTTTTAAAATGTAATTGGTGTTTAATATAAGCATTCCATATTTAACTATAAACAAAAGCAGGTTTTTGTGAATTTAGAAGTAATTACGTTCCATTTCATAAATAAATTTAAACACCAACAACAAGAGATTGTCTTAGAATATGTTTATATATTATAATAGATGTATGTTTAAATGTCATATAACGACAATGTCCTATATTTATAGTAACTTTTTACACCCACATAATGAGGTAATATAATTGTGTGAATAGTTGTAGATAAATGAAGGCTGTAATGGAATTAGAATGATAGTTACCCCAGAACTATAATTCCAAGCTTATGCCTAATTGTGGAATTGAGATCCATCAGTAATTCTCTTTATATTTGTTGTGCACAAATAAAGCATTTAGACAACCCATTACAAGAATTTTCATTGTTTTCCCTTTTGACCTATCATAACATACATCACATATAGTACAAACTTCTTTAACTCATAAGACATTCCATATAAATATTATATTTCAATAGAAGTAAGTATAAGACAAATAGTGTCATCCACAAGTTTAGAAAGGCATTTGGAACTTGAATGAAATTCAACTAAAAAACTAGGGAGTGTGAGCTAATAGTAAGATTTGAGTATTATTCTTTCAAAATATACGTACCGTATCAATTTTCTTACAATATTTTTATTCATTAAAAGGCTTGATTACAAATTTTAAACAATTAGGTATATAAGCCTTCAGTCTATTGTAAAAATAAACCCCACTAATTCGTTAGAACATATTTCTTTAAAAGATTGAACTCATATGTTAAGAAATTCAATACTTAATTCATATTACTAGAATTTTCTTGGAAGACTAATGTAAAATAATAGGACAATATAATTTTTACATTTAATAAATTACAAACTGTTACACATATTTATCTGATGTTACAATAAAATAATCATGATAAATATAAATGAGAAAATCGAAACAAAAGTATTTCATAAATCGACTTAGTAAATTATACACTTTAAACAAAACAAAAGCAAAGCCCAGTTTTATCAGTTTTACAAAACAGTGCAGGAACTTTTCTCTCTAAAGGGATTTACTTTTTGACTCGAAAAACCAACAAGGAGACAATCTTCTTGCTCATGTTCGTTAATATATCGCACGATATCCGCTACTGCTACGGAAACAGGAATACGTTTTATGGAAGCCTCTCTTCTAAGCTGTTCAGTAACAGCTCGCTGCTGTTGTAAAGTTGATACCATCATATCCATTACGGCAGTGTCTGATAGGCCTATGATGAAAGCTGAATTCAAGTACTGTTCTTACAAAATAGGGCGTAGCCCCACACAAACTGAAAAACAAGAATAGTTAATAACAATTGATCTACTATATACTACTGTTAACCTTTAAATCATTGTACATTACTACATACTCGGTAAAGAAATTACGATTAATTCGCACAACGCAATTATTTGCAAGTTCGAAATTTCACAAAATTGATTTGACCAAATTGACAATTAACAATGCAAACGCTTAAAGACAAGGAGTAAGGTCATAGATAATACTTATATACTGGTCATAGACATCAGGGATTTGTTTACCTATTACATTGTTGCCAAGCTTTACTTTAAAATTGTGAATTAAACATCACGAAGATGTTTTAGATAAACAATCACACAATCCAAAATTTTAGTTCAGACAAAGCAGAATCCAGAATAGTGTATGATTTTTCGTGTCGATAGTTTATGCTATGTCGTTGATTCATTTAGTCAGGGAGTACACATCTTTGTCTATTTCATCGATAGTCATAGTATGTGATCTCGGCTTCCCGAGCTATTACTGAATCTTCTCAGATCTTCCGATTCAGTAATATCCTACTACCTTATATTTTCCTTTCTCTTCCTTGCAAAATTCCTATCTTTTGACCCGTTCGCCCCTATTATTCCAATTTCCTACCCACTTCCTGCCAGTCCAAGGTGTACCGTGCCGAGGGACTCATGGCTAGGGGTATTAGCCTAGTCACAAGCGGTGGCCCTGGGACCGGGCGAACCCAGAAATAGGCTAGCCTTATTCTGGCATGCGGGGCTCTGCCAGAATGGACCTATGTTCCCTTGCTACTCGTGGGAATGCAATGGTGATATTATTAAAATCCAAAAATGGCGGCGATGAGATTCGCAATCCATCACGTCACGTTTTTAATGGGGGCGAAAACCGGGCTACCGAGAGCTGCTTTGCTACTTTGAATGTAAGAGGAGGAATGAGTGAAAAGATTGATGAAGTATGTCAGATGATGCATGCTAGGTGCATAGATGTACTCTGCGTGAATGAGACAAAGAGGAAAAGATGTCATACCACGAAACTTAGCCCTTACACCCACCCTTACACAGCTTACTGGTCTGGTGTAAGTAGTGATAAAAGAGGCTGTCAGGGAGTTGGTATCATACTTTCCGAAAGAATGGATGATTGTGTGAAAGAAGTGAAATACGTGAGTCCTAGACTCATCTGGATCAGGCTAAAAGTTGGACTTACTCGGATCTTTGTCTTGGGTGCTTATGCTCCGACGGATCTGGGCACCAGAAAGTCCAATAAAGCCCAAAAAGAAATAGATGAGTATTGGGAAAGTGTGAGTGATACGTTGAATGAATGTGAACCGAATGAGCGAATAATTATGTTAGGAGATTTTAATGGATGGGTAGGTGTGAAACGTGATGGATATGAAAGGACTCTTGGTATGTTTGGTGACAAACGGGTGAATGAAAATGGACGAAGTTTGCTTGGAATATGTGTGGAACATAGTCTTTTTGTGGCAAACACTATGTTTGAGCACAAGGGGATTCATGTGTATACAAGGGAAGAAGGGAATGCTAGAAGTATGATTGATTTTGTAATTGTGGACGAAAAACTGAAGAAGAAAGTTCTAGATGCTCGAGTATACCGCGGGGTCGACATCGATACTGACCACTACCTGGTTGTTGCCCGAATCGGTGGTCTTTTTAATCGGTGGCGCCATAGAAAGAAGGAAACCTCGAGCATTCTTGAACGAATAAAAGTGGAGAGATTGCAAGAAGAGGATGTTAGAGAAGAATATCTGAAAAATTTGAGTGGGCGATTCAAGAGTGAAGACGAAGGAAATGAGATTGAAAGTTTATGGAATAAATTTAAAGATGGAGTGGTTGGTGCTGCTATTGATGTATGTGGCGTGTCTAAAAGGAGGAAAGGTAAGAAAGAGAAGAATTTGTGGATGGACAAAAATGTTCAAGCAGCTGTGTGTGAAAAGAAGAAAGCTTGGTCCGATTGGTTGGCTACAAAAGCGAACCAACGAATGCAAAAGGCAACGAATGATGACGTAAAAAAGGCAAGAATGGAATACAAAAGGGTGAAAGTAATCGTGAAAGAAGCTGTAAGAAAGAAAAAAGAAGAATACAGTGATATGTATGATAGGAGACTTTCTGATGATTTTCAGTCAAACAAAAAGTTTTTCTGGAAATCAATACAATTTGCCCGAGGGAGATCTACTTCCTCGGAGCTTTGTAAAATCAGAAGTTTAGATGGAAGTTTAATAAAAGGAGAAGAATGGATATTGAAGAGATGGAAGGATCATTTTGAAAGTTTGTTTGAAAGAAATGAAGCAGAGGTAAATATGGCCTCTGCGGATAGCAATGAATGTAAGACAAGTGATAGCGAGATTAGTATGGATGACATCATGAAAGCGATAAAAGGTATGAAATCAGGTAAGGCTGCTGGGTATGACAGAGTGTCAGTCGAGATGCTGAAGGCTGGCCGCGGGATTGTGGTAGCTCAGCTGTACTGCCTTTTCAATATATGCTGGGAGAAAGGTCAAGTCCCAAGAGATTGGAGCAAGGCCGTAATTGTCCCTCTATAT
>JACTOM010000934.1:252834-289445 GCA_015832385.1 Elymnias hypermnestra | reverse complement strand
CTCCACATAGTTTTAAGAAGTATGTTAAAAATGTCCTAATAAAAAAGGCATATTATAATGTGGAAGATTATTTAAGCGACAAAGATGTTTGGACATGATTCCAGTTGCATATGAAAGCTAAACACATTGTAACCAACAAAAAAGCTATGTTAAAAGGAGTAACCGTTGAGTTTCTTGCCGGTTTCTTCTCAGCGGAATCAACTTTCCGAACCGGTGGCAGATTTGTTACCAACGGACAGACTACTGACGATTCAAAAGTGCTTTTTGAGCCTACTTGAATAAAGAATATTTTGATTTGATTTGATTTGATTTGATTTGATTTGAAGGATGTTGTCTCTGCCTTCCCCTATGGGAATGAGGCGTGATGCTATGTATGTATGTATGTATGTATGTATGTATGTTGATTCATTTATCACGTTGGGTTGTTAACCGGATCTCCCATAAAAAAATAAAAAAATAAAAATAGCTTATTTCGTTACCTTCAGCACTTTAACATATAAAAAGGTTGGAGCATTCTTTTAAGGGTGGAAGTTACCCCTGTGGCAGAACTCCGCTGTTCCTTAACAATAACAAAAAACAATTGAAGAAATAAACAAAGACAATAAAGATAAATAACATTATAAAGAACAAAGCTTTTTGAATTTAATTTAGTTATTCTTCTAGAGCATCGGTAAGATTTTTTTCTAAAATTCGATTCAATATTTTGTTTATAGCACCTGCACTAATTCTCCGAATGCTTTTGATTAATAGAACAAAGATAAAATACAATTATAAATAAAGTTATTAAAATAGTTTGTCCAAACTATTCTCTCGTCGCGTAAATGTTTTCTGGCTTCATTTCTGCCTGTCCTTATATATAGATAAAATTAAGAATAAATCAACGACTAATAACCGCTTCTTGGTATAAAAATTGTAGTTGAATTTCGTTAAATTTATCATAATTTTCTATTTTTATATGAAACATCTATAGAGGCGTATAGATCTATAGAAATAGAAGCGATCTATAGAACCTTTTGCCTTTTCTATTAAGTTAAAAAATATTTTATTTTATAATCTATTTCGACCATAAGTTATATATTAATAGAGAGTTAATATTTTGATAATTCTGACTAATATATTTAGTTAATCTGTATTCTGTGATTCTAAGCAAGTTTTTTGAATGAGTTCTGAAAGTAGATATTTCGTCTGAAATTAACTAAATAGTGAAAAAGGTATATAGTTCTCTTGCTTTTAGATTTCAAATGTTGATGCTAACATACTATAGTCTAATTTTAACTCTTACAGCTCAAACTATTATAAAAGTAAAAAATGGAAGGCGACGGAGTTGAAAACTCAAAATCATTTTCGGGTATACCAGAAGCCGTATTCGTAGTAAGTTGTAATAAACTACCCAATTTTATTGTTGCATGTCTTTGTTGTGTTAAAAAAGTGAATATATACCATTACTATACCATAAAATAACCTCATTTTAACCTAAGGTGCACCGGCACCTGTTACGAATTTTTTAAATTATTCTAATTTCTGTTTTGTATTATAATAAAGTAATAAATGGAATAAAAAAAAGATGAATGAAATTTCAATACTTACAGTATTTCTTTAAAACAATTAATTTAAAACAAATTTTCTTAGGACAATGTAGATGAATTTATGAACTTACCAGAAAATAGTGAAGGTGTTGATAAGGTACTGAGACGATTAGATGAACAACATGGGAAGTATAAATTTGTGGAGTACACTTTAAACACTAAAAGAAGACGTCTGAGACAGCAAATACCAGACCTTGCCAGGTCATTAGATGTAATTGAAAAATTAAAAACACAGAAAGAGGATATAGAAACACAGTTTCTTTTGAGTGACCAAGTATTTGTAAAGGTAGTTTTGTTACTCATTAGTTATTTAAATTTTTATTGCCTTGCTAGCACAGTGGTTTGAATGCTTGCCTTGTTAACTGAGGCCCTGAGTTTGTTTCCCAGCAAGGCAAATTTATATATTTGTATTTTGTAATTTGTCTGGATCTGGACTAATATCCGACTTTGTCAGTGTCTAGTTACTATTGTACTAGCGAAGCAGTACCCCCAAGCGAATTAATTGCATTTCAGGACAATGCTGTGTAGATACTTTAAGATATAAATTGTCTCTTGGTGAGCATGCTAACTGTTATTATTTACTAAAGTATACTCTACTGAAGTTGTAATAAAACCACAAAATACTACACAAATGAAGAGACATGAACATACTGAACAGGGTTTAGCAGATTGTACTTTAAAATTGTTCAGTAATAACACAAATTTATGTATGGTCTTTTACTGTAATAAACTATAACCAAAGTCACTCTAATAAAAATGTATAGTCATTGGTATTGCCAAAATTCCTTGCAGTTTTTTTAAATGTTATGTAATTTATTGCATTAAGAGTAGTATGTGTAATTGAACCAACTAACTGACAAACTTTGTTCTGTTAAATAAATTGCCAAAGAAATCACAAAAGATGGGGGTAGGAGATTAAAAATATGTATCTATCAAATATGCCAAAAATGTTTTCACAATTACTTTAGTAATTTCAGAAGAGTGGACTATAAACACAGTGACACAATATATTTATATACTACATTTTTTTACAGGCTAGTTTGATGCCTACAAAAACTGTATATTTGTGGCTTGGGGCAAATGTCATGTTGGAATACTCATTAGAAGATGCTGAAAAATTATTAACAACCAATATGGCTACAGCAAAGAAAAATCTTTCATGTGTCGAACATGATTTAGACTTTTTAAGGTACAGAAAATTTAATTAAATAAAAAAACACTAAGATGTAATAACCTGACACACATAATTATTATATAAATTATGTGGTATATATATTTTGAGTAAAATTAATATCGAGTTTTCTATTAAGATTTTCTCAATATTTGCCCAAAGTTGGGAAGTTTGTGGTGTGATCCACCCCCGTGCCTCGGAGAGCACATTAAGCCGTCGGTCTTGTGCCTGATCTCTCACCGGTCTTGTCGGATCCAGTCACATCGGACTATGAGAGTGAAGGAATAGAGAGTGCACTTGTGTACTATGCCTGCCAATCCGCAGTGGAGCAGTGTGGTGGGTCTATGCTCTAACAACCCTCTCACCTATGAGAGAGGAGGCCTGTGCCCAGAAGTGGGACGTTAATGGGCTGCTACTTACTTACTTATATTTTGAGTATTATTTTATTGTTATGTGACTTTTTTGCACTTGCATCATGGGATGATTGAGATGGGATCTGCTTTTTATGGTGGTATCCCTAGCACTAGGATTTTCCAGAAGAAATTATTAACCTGGCCCATCTAAAATAGGTGATTTAAAATCCCCCATGTATGAGTTTTAATTTTATAACTTGATTATTTAAAAGTTAAAGCATTATAAATAAACCAAAAAGTTGATATGCTGCTGCATATCAACTTTTTAGTTTATTTATCTACATTCCTATTATTAGTATGTTGTCTAGTGCCTTATTACTCACTCAAACAAAGGACGTACAGCTGTAAAAAACTACAAGACAAAATGGCTTGAGAAATTTTTTGCTTTTGCCCATTCATGTAGTCGCTTCATAGAAGCATAGTGGTATGCATGCGACGTTCCGATGATAATGCTACAGTTTTTCATATAAATGGACTAGGGTTTTTCGATACTCCTGTTCGGATCACAAGTAATTTTTTTATACTTAGGACTGGAAAGGTAAATATGGTACCTAGTAACCAAATAAATGTATGTTTCTTTGAATCATGGTATTGAGAAAAACATGTTATGTATGCTATTTATAACCATTGATGGAGCATATGTCAAATAGCTGCCACTGGCTGCCAGAGGTAACAGCCAACTAAAATCTACCTCAACCCTGGTTACATGTTCTTCATAATCAAGTTACAATACAATATATCCCCTGTAATTTTGTTCCCCTATCTGAAGATTCAATGGAAATAATACAGGTATGGCTTACAGGCACCAAGCAGCTTGCGAGAAGTAGGATACTAGCCCCTGTAGAAAACAACCAAATGCATGTTATATTTTTTTACAAGGCATTCCAGTTAGTTTTAGGGTGCCATTCAGAAGTACAGGTCTCCTTAAGTGCATTGATGTAGAAAGTGACTATTGCCATGAATTCGAAGAAATACCATATACCAAATAACCATAAGCAATAATTCACATTATTTGCTAACCTTATGCACCACTGACACACATAATTTGCTAATTAGTGTGCATTGCAGTCGTAATGATCTCTGTATTTGTACTGAAATAAATGTAGGTATTTTTATTCTATTTTAGCTTGCTCTGATTCTTTGCAATTGAAGTTAGACATTTGGATATTTTTATCCAACTGCATATGTTGTATAATATGCAATGTTTTACAAATGAACCACTAAAACTTCAGTGTAGTTTAGGTATTGTTAAACTACAAACCGACAATAATACAAAATGTAAAATGTTCCCTTATTATTTTCAGAGATCAATGGACTACAACAGAAGTTAACATGGCTAGAGTATATAATTGGGATGTTAAAAGACGCCAAGCGGCTAAAACTTCCAGTTAATAATATAAACCACAACAATTACATTATTTCTAATAAATTGAAAAAATAATACTTATTAAACCTAATACTAAAATTGTAATGTGTGTCCTTATAGTAGACATCTAACGAAACAGTCTCTTAGCTTATTTATATAGTATGTTATTCCTATTTCGTATTAAGATTGCTTTATATAAATGAATAAAGTTGATATATATGGTGGAACCAGTATTTTTATAAATATCGTCATCGTAAACCTGCCGTACGAAGTGCCTATGAGTGCCTTTTCTTTACATGAAATGAAATTGCTTCTACTATCTGTTACCTTAGATCTTTTAAACATTTAAACTAATTTTAATGCAATTTTCATTAATAGAATGATTCAAGAGGAAGGTTTATATGTATAATACAATAGTGTACAAAAGTCAATACCATATTCTTTCTTCAAACATTGTATATTTCATAAGAATAGATATCTTGAAGATACCGCGGTCAGGGTATCAATACTACTGGCTCATCCGGAAATTAAAATACGAACAAAAAAGTACAATGGATATGGAAATAATTGTGTGTGTGTGTGGCTCCTAAACCGTTTCTATAAAAGACTACGCTAGAGGCAAAAAAAATCTACAAGGTCCTCCCAATTATGTTTTTTTTATATATCACTTTTATACTCTGGACATTCCATGCCCCATATAGCTGGACGCTTTTGGATTTCATCGATAAATAAGTTTGTATCGAAGTGCTCGTTCTCCATTTTGGTGAATATTATCATCATCCATCACGAAAACGCGGGGGTGTTACTTAAAAAAATTCAAATTTTCACATTAAAAATAAATTCAAACTTCACATTTACAAACTATATCTTTTATGATATGTAAAACTTGGCCAGAATTTTTTTTGACATTACACATTCAATTCCATCCTCAAAGGGCAGTGCGGGTATGTGTCTCATTTGTAAAATAAATTGCCTAAATTAATCAAAACGTTACCAAAAAACATTCAACGCAGACGAAGTCGCGGGTTCAGCTAGTATATTTATATAAAATTCTCGTGTGTTAGAAGCTGAACTCCTCCGGAAGGGCTCGACATATTTTCGTGAATCTTAGCAAGCAATGCATGTCGGCTAGGGTGGAGAATCTGACATCTTTTTTTCATCAACCAAAACATTTTTTTTGTTTTTATTTTTGTGGTTACAACTATTGATAAATTTATTATCAACAGTCGTTGATGATTCTGCTTGGCTAGCCTACTGGAATAAAAATGTATAGATAAGGAACTAAGGAAGATTTTTTACTATGCCTTTTCTGATAAGCACAGTGATGAAGCCGAAAAATAGATTTTAACTGTCTGCTCATCCAAAGACTGAGTCATGCAGAGGGAAATTCTTGTAGTCACCTTTTACTATTAAGTGCGATATAAGGAGTATCTCATTAGAGTTTAGGTTAGCGACATAGGCTAATAAAATAAAGATTTACGAAGCTGAAGTGGTAATGTTGGTGCTCGTTGAAAAATTGATATGGGTAGGGGTCCAAACATGATAGAATGGTGGCTTCGCGTCCATAGCAGTTCTGATGTTTTTTAATTTACCCCAAGGACTTATAAATGATGATAAAACGGTAAACTAATATTTTTTTTTTTAAAATAGCAGTAGCACGAGTTTCTAAGAACGAAATAAGTCAATAGAGGACATTGGTAAAAAAGACTTTGTTATTAAGCTGTAGATTATCAGCAGTTATTCTCAAATTTTGCGACATAACCATAATTATCGTATAATTTGCGTACAACAGTAGTGGACCATCGTATGTAACAATGAAACTATCTTATCTATGCTATAACTATCTCGTATTTTGCCGTAACGTCACTTAAATGTCAAATGTGTCACTAGTGACGTATACCAATTCGTCACTTTAAAACTGGCGTTTTTAGACGTCTTGAGATTTTCGTAGATGATTTCGAAAATAATATCCAATAAGAAATGATTTTTCGAATTATTCGTGTGATGTGTTAAGAAAAGTAACGTAAAGTTACCTCGTATTACGTTATATATAAAATATTGTTTACTTTTCGTTACTTGAACGGAGCAGCTGTGTGGTATTGTTTTTAAGCAATGGCACCGTCTACTGATTGGGATGAAATCAAAAGGCTAGCTGCAGACTTTCAGAAAGCTCAGCTAAGCTCTACAGCACAACGGTAAGTGAGGAAGTGTGATTTGTTTCAATTTCTTGTATTTTATAAATCAGTCAATGTGCACGTTTTATTTTTTTAGCTTATCAGAGAGAAATTGTGTAGAAATTGTCTCAAAGTTAATAGAACTTAAATTACTGGATGTTATTTTTACAACAGATGGCAAAGAATATTTGACACCACAGCAACTGATTAAAGAAATAAAAGACGAATTGTATGTGCGTGGTGGACGCGTCAATACTGTAGAACTTGCTAAGGAGCTCAATGTAGACCTCAATCAAATTAATGTGTGCGCTACAGATATTGTCAAAAGTAAAGAAGTGCAACTGGTATCGGGATCATTAATTGCACATTATTACTTAGAAAAAATTGCAAGAGAAATTAATGAAAAATTACAACTACAGGGCCAAATTTCTGTTGGAGATTTAACATTAAATTATGACTTACCAGCAGAGTTGTTGCAACACAGTGTTCTAGAAAAATATTTGGGTAAAATTATAATTGGGCAACAAGACCCTTCCGATCCAAGAATTTTTTACACAGAAGAATTTATTACAAGAACCAAAGCTAAAATCAGAGGAGCTTTAATGGGCCTCCTCAAACCAACACCTATTAGTCTTATCTTAACTCACTGCAATATAGCAGAAAGACTTTTTTTGTATCTCTTTGAGCAGTTAAATGCACCTGGTGTACTTACTGGTCGACAATCAGGAGCTCAATATTTACCAACTTGTTATACTAAAACTCAAACTGAATGGGTCACAAATTTCTATAAACAGAATAATTATTTGGAATATGATGCTTTAACTCGTCTTGGTATATCTGATCCTAAAGGATACATTAAAAGAGTTTTATCTAATGAGGATATGACATTCCTAAAAAGTTGTGTGATTGGGTTTCAAATAAAACAACAGCTCGAAACTGCTCTTGAGGAATGTATCTCTTCAAAAAGCTATTTAGATGTTGTATCTTTACTACCATCAGTATTAGCTGATGAAGATATTGATAGTATTTTAGAAACCCTATTAAAGAATAACACAAAATCAACAATTCTCTTTGACAAGACAGGTGAGTGATACTTAAATTCCTATAAATACATACAACTTCCTTTTTCAAGGCAAAAGAAAATGACAATACTATTTTAACATTTAATTTATTATATCTATCTACATAGATCACATTTTTTTCTATTCTAAATCTGGAAACCAAGCTAGTAAATAGTCACATATCAAAATGCTGTGATAAATAAAGTTAAGCTTTTAATACTTACTGTACATCTAAATTATAGTGATATTCATAGCAGATTTTTGGCAAAAAATACAAATTTATACATAAATGTTAATGAAAGTGCTCTCTCTAGTAAATACATATAGTATCTGTAGTAATATTATTATTACTTATCTAGTTTTTAGCAACCATTTTATTGAACTGTTGAAGCAAGCTTGTATACCAATAGCTCAGAAAAATGCTGAGGCTATAGTTAAATCTGGTAAATACCAACAATTTTGTCTCGAAAAACAAATGTTAAAGTCAGAGATGCAACAGCAGTCACATGTAGATCACAAAGCAGAGAGAAGGGAGGAACGAAGAAAGAAAGCGAGCTCTGGAAAGGTTGGAGGTGGAACCCAAGGCAGGGAAACTAAAACGAAAGCAGTGAAAAAACATCCCAGAACGAAACATGTTGTACATGATTCAGACTCTGATGATGCACCCACTGCAGCAAAAAAGAATCAAGAGGAATTGGAAATTGTCAGCAATGAGGATGTTGAAAATATAATAAAGGAAACATTGGAAAATGAAGGTCTAGATGATTTAGTTGGCCAAGTTGCTGAATATATTCAAGGGTAAAGTATGCTCATTTGTTAGAACTTGTATATACACAAACAGATATGTAGCACCCTCTCACATACACATACATGTCTTAATATACTTGAAAGATGTCAACCTATTATGCATTTACCCTATAAGAGTTTTTGAAAGAAAGGAATTTAATTAAGTAACAGCACTCTCATTATTTATACTGCCTCATTGGTCAAGTGGTTAGCATGTTCGACGACAGACATGAGGTCCTGGGTTCTAGTCCCGGGTCGGGCCAATTCAAAAATAATTATTGAGTTTTCTATTAAGATTTTCTCAATATTTGCCCTAAGTTGGTGAGTTGGCAGTGTGATCCAGCCCCGTGTCTCGGAGAGCACGTTTAGTCGTCGGTCCTGCGCCTGACCTTTTCCCGGTCGTGTCAGATTCTCGTCACATCGGACTATGAGAGTGAAGGAATAGAGAGTGCACTTGTGTCAATGCCTGCCAATCCGCAGTGGCGCATCGTGGTGGGTCTATGCTCTAAAAATCCCTCGCTCCTCGGAGTTCGGAGGCCTGTACCCAGTAGTGGGACGTATTATCGTCGTCGTCGCGCTACTTACTTTTTACCCTCATTAAATTACATTTTTTTTAAAATTGTTTCATGTAATACTTAGGCACTATGTTTTTATTCTATATTTACAGGCACTTAAACCAGGCAGCATTAGGTATAGCAAAGGAGTTGTCCGAAAAATTATTACAGGATGCCAATCAAAATCGAAAACAAACGCATTCGTCAGCTCAAGATCGTATTAACGTTTTAATGAATGACATTAAATTGTACGAGAAAGGCTTAAAGATTTTTCCTAGTGATCAACATCAACATTTTGTGAAATACCTCTTGAAGTCCATTGGGAGTGACATCCTTTCAGAGTTTTGCAAATATGCTGCTAATCAGTGCAATCTTTCTGTACAAGTTGATGTGTTATCTGTGGAACAAAGAAATAAAATAATCAATGATTTGTCAGATGAATATAAGAAACCATTGCGTGCCTTGAATGCAACATTGGTTGAACATAATTTGGAACAATTTTATCAAGCTGTCGACTTCTGCTTAACGGAATGTGGAATGATATTAAAGAAAATTGATAAAAAGAAGGACAAGTTTGTATTATATTTTTTTTCAAATATTTTTGACATTTACAACTACATATTTGTTGGTATTGTCACTTGACTGTGATTTTACCTATTGCTATTGATACTTATCGAGCCCGCGACTTCGTGTGCGTTGAATGTTTTTTGGGTTCATTTCATTAATTTAGGCTATTTGTTTTATAAATAAGGAAATAAATAGAATACTCGGCAAAAGGAATATTCCTTTAAAATTTCTAAAAGTCTCTACACATTACAGTTCCAGCGATATTGTTATGAGTTAACATTTAACACCCCTGCAACCTCCTTGGCAGGTGGAATTTCGTAAAGTCCGTTCTTACCTGACCTTTACTGGGCAAAAGGAATATTCCTACCAAACTTCAAGTCTCTAAACCTTATGGTTTCCGAGATATCGCGATGATTGACTCAGCATAGATATCGGGATATCTTTTTTTTTATTATTGCTGACAGTTTAGCGCTTGACTGATCTCACCTGATGGTAAGTGATGATACAGTCTAAGATGGAAGCGCGCTAACCTGGGTAAGAGGCAATATACTCCTTACGGTTTCTACACAGCAAAGTACCGGAACACAAATATTTTTGTTTTGGCGGTACGTCTTTGCTGCTAAGATGGTAACTAGCGATGGCCGAAGCCTCCCACCAGACCAGAAATAATAGAAAATTCGATTTTCTTAATTCGCCCTACCGGGGATCGATCCCGGGGCCTCTGCTAGCAAAACGAGTACTCGCACCACTGCGCCAGCGAGGCCGTCAAATCTGTTATATATATAGATTATAATTACTTGACATGACATGTTATAAGAGTAATTAGCAGTCTAACTAGCATTTGACATTACATTAATTGTTAGTACCAAATTTTTTCTGGAATTGTCGGGATAATTGTAATTTTATGCGTTATAATTAAAAATAAACAAGGTTTTTACAATAAAAGTACAACCCTCTTTGGTGTCTAGAAAGTTAAGCTATCGGTGACGGGCCTGACAAGTCCCAACAAAAACGTTTGGTCACTATGGTTGGCATAATATATTGTGTCTTCCAAATTACAGAGTCAAGAATCGATGTTACGATATCCAGTGTAAAATAAATAAATAATTGTTAAATTTTGTTTTACCAGCTTTTTTCTAAACATTATTGTTATTTTATTGCTATATAATGTTCAATTAATATAACATAACATTGGTTGTCATATGTCATTAAATATCTCTTAACCACGGTGACATTATTAAATCAGTACCTAACCTATTCTAATTTTTAAGATTAGGTTAGTTTTGTGTTTGATGCAGTGGCGTTTCCGAGCGACAAAAAAATGCTAAAAAGGCAACCTAACCTAAGTATTGCCATTTGGCTCGGGCTGTTATTTCGTAAAGCATCATATTAGAGGATATGATGAGCTATAGAAATCCCATTAACCGGCACCTAAAAGTATTTAGGGGACACATAATACTTTGCGAAGTGTTACAGTCGTGCTTTAAGTTATCTTGTTGCTAGCTAGTGATAGTCGCGAAAATTAACTACACAATTAAAGGTTTTGATTTTTCAGGATACTCATACAAAATCATAGGGAGAAGCTTATATCGGAGCTTGAAACCTGTGAGGAACCAGCTTTAGTTTTGCATCTGACAGCGCTTGCATTATTTACAGTTCTTAATCAGAACATGTTACATGCTTCTGGTAGACAAGTTCCAACAATAATATTGTTTTTGAAGTCACAATTGAAAGAAGAAGACTTTGCAAAGCTACAGAAGTATCACGGTAATATTTTTTGAAACTAAATAGATAAGTCATAGGAAACCTATGACCCACATGTAACTGAGTGATGTAGTGTTAGGTAGGACACAATTTGAAAATGAGTTTGTAATAGTAGTCTTTTTTGCACTGAGCAAGTGAGGTGATTTCAAATGAGATGATTCCCATAGGGGCAGGCAGAGATCATGTTCTTCCATGTAAATTTAGATCCCAAGTATACAAATTCTTTCACCTCTTCCACTTGTTTCACATACCTCAAAATATTGCCATCATAGATTCATCTCTTTCAAAAAGCATAACTTTCGTTTTGTTTACATTCACTTTCATGCAATTCCCTTTCAAAGCTTCATTTATAATATTTACTATCTCCTATTGCTCATTAGCAGATGATGCAAGTATTACTTGATCATTAGCATAGAGTAAACATTTGATGATACATTCATTCATAACCCATACATACTTTCTTTTAAATCTGTCAAACAGTTATCCATAAATAGGTTGAACAGCCATGGTGAACACATGTTATTGCAATTTCGATGTCCTGGTTATTTTGAAATGTGCATTAAATTGGAGAGATAAGTTGATCAAAATGACAATATATAACGTATGTTAATTTATTGGATAAGAAATAATGATGTGTTGTACAAAATGTGTTATTTAACACGCTATTATATAGGTTGCCAAATAACACATTTTGAAATATGTAAAATATAAAAATGGTTACTCTGAGGTTATCCTTTAGAGATAAATAAATACCATCGCCGACTTTTTGTGGATCTTAATAAGATATATAATTTTGTAGCAAATCAATTTGATCTATCTCAATTTGTCCAACTTTTCCATTATTCCGATTTAAGCGCACAAAAGTAGGCTTTTTATGACATTACATTACGTATGTTTGAATTTTTCGGATTTTATGTTATACATATATATCTTCCTTTTGATTCACTTAATCTATTACTGAAAGTAAATTCGTTGAAAAGTTTAAAAGAGCTCAGGGAACAGACAGCCAAAGCGGCCACATTTTATACTATATAAAAGTATATAAACTAGCTGTGACAGTCAGAATTCCTTGAAAATCTGTTAATTATTGAGATGAATTATCAGTATAAACAACTTCTACAAGAACAAATACAAAAACTTTATCAAAATCAGTTCCGCCCTTAAGGTTGAAATCAGTGAGTTCATCAGTTGATATGAGTGAGTATTTATATAATTTATAATTACAGAATTGGTAGCAGAATATTTAACTGCCGCAGATGAAGATAAGGGTAGCATAGAAGAAAAGCTAAAGTATGATATGCCTCTAATAAAGAATTTGGTAAATGAAGTTAAAAAGTATAAATGAAGCACAACAAATTAATTTTTTAGAGATGTGATTGTGTTGAATGTGACAATTGTATTTTTTGATTAATTATTGAATTAAATTTATTTTGGCAAATATAGTTTTTTTTTTTGGCAGATAAGGCTCCGGAAAAGCAAATTTAATAACTTACAAATTAATTAAGTAATTGTATAGTCAATTAATTAAAAATTGCAATTTATTCCAAATTTTTTTTGTTGACAAGTAAAAGAATATTGCTGTGTATATGGTAAATGTATTTGCTCTCTAAAAGCTTCTGCCCTATGATTGCAGAAGCCTGTGTCTAGCAGAGGGATATTAGCACAAAGATAAAAAAGGGGTTTTATTAAATACAAACTTTTTTGTACAAGCTAGTTCCAAGGGCCCATGTACTGAGTTTAAAACCGTGTTACCTTTTTTTAATAAAAATAAAACTGTCCTTTTAACAGTATTTCAATTTTATGTTTTCTTTTTTAAAAAGAAGACAACGCTGAGTAACTTTTAAAAAGATTCGTTGTGCATTTAACAACTCTATTAAATGTCTCTTCATGAAGTAACTGCGTCATAAGTATTGTAGGCTAAAAAACCCGCCTCAATTCTATCAATATGCAATAAAATATAAAGAGCGTCATCTTCATTTTAATCGTCTTCTGTAAAGAGTATATAGGTATTATCTAGGGTGTCCTACTTATATAGTATAAGGCTTTAGCCACATCTTTTTTGAAGTGAAGCTATTTTAGCCGCATGAGGGTAAAATTTTGACGGATACAAATACGAAAAGTCACGAAGATGTGCATCGTCTTTTGATGACAATTAAATTCCTGACATATACTCTTTTTTTCCTCCATCCGAGTCTTGGAAATTTTAGATTTGTATAAATATAAATAAGACTTAAAATTTAGTTCGCCAAAGAAGTTTTACTTCTGACATGTGTACTTTGTACGTACGTACCTTTAATTTTGGATTTTTATAATTTTCTATAAATGTTTAATAAATTACATCCAATTAATGCCACGTACAAAGTTCACCAATTATAATAAACTACAATATCTAACAAATTTTCTTTATTAATTCTCAGTAAGCAATCAATGTAATATATGTCAATGTAAATAAAATAATTCTATTTATTATCTGTAAGTATTATTCTGTGCTCAAATGTCAATGCAGAAATAATACTTTACTCAGTACTCTATGACTATACGTCTATTTTAGAAAGACGTCAAATGTAAATTAAAATTAGTACGAATTTTGAAACATTCGAAGTAGTGTCGTAATATCACTTTACAGCTACGGCGTAACTTTCACGAAGTTCTGAGTACATTTAATCAATTATTTATAAATGAAAATGTGCTCGCCATATATTCCCATAGCGTGCGCACTATAAAATTATAGATTTTGATATATTAAATCTATAACGTTATGTACTTCTATTAAATATTTAATATAAATAAAACATCGCCCAGAAGCCCATGTGCTTTAATTTTAACAGAAAAATCAAAGCATTCATTTAATTGGAGATGGCTTCGTTACCTATGGAAAATAAAGATTTATTGAGGAAAAATGAAAATGTTTCACCAGAAACGAATGGACAAGCAGTTTACACAGAAGTGTCTTTTAAAGATCCTCCTGACGGAGGTTTTAGAGCCTGTATGATAATAATAGGCTCATTTTTAACTAACGGCCTGGTTTTTGGCATTATCAACTCGTACAGTGTAATCTATACTGTACTATTAAAACGGCTAGAAGGTGAAAATGTACCAAACGCCGAAAGCCGAGCTGGTGAGTTTCCTTCAAATTTATAACTAACATTCCAACCAACTCAAACTCCAGTATCGCAGTATCGAATCCAGCGAAGGCACCACTACATATCTCTTTTAAATAGGAATTTGAGTTTTATTGTTTTTTAAGGTTCATAATTTTGCGTTTCGTCATGAAATCATCATGAGGAAACTTTCATATTCTTGGAGTATTACTATATTAGATATGTGTAGCCTACTACGCTGGGATCGAGCAGCATGGTAGGTCTATGCTCTAAAATCAGATGTTAATAAACTACTACTTTACTATTCCACCATTATTTTTTAATTATTGATTAGTAATTTGAATTCTGAAAGCAGGTTTTTTGTCTAATCAGATAGTTGTTTAATTTCATACAAAAACATGTAAAAGGTTATGGCTCTTCTCATATGTACATTTAATTTTATAATTGTAAATGAAAACCTATTATATCTTTTACACCTTTTCAAAAAACATTAAATTTATTAATAATGTGATTAGGTATATTTTTTATTGTATTTGAATACACATTTGTAAGAACTTTACTTGTGTTATAACTGCCAAATAACCTGTTAACTAAATTTTAACATCACCTTTCTATTTTTGTATACAATTATAAAAAGGCCAGGTTGGTGGAGTCAGAATATTTGAGATGTGATTACCTTATTTATTATTACCATTCAATCCTTTATCAAACTTAGGACTTGCTCGTAACAAAATTCTGAATCAATAATAATTGTTTCATAATCATAAAACAATAGGCAATGTTATAATTTATCAAAGAAAACTTGTAAAGATAAGCAAAACATAATTAAAAGTAATAACATAGCTAGAATTCCATTGATAACAAATGATCGTAAGGAATTTATATCAGATATTTTTTAATTGGCTTACTGTTTGCACTGTTCTATTAATCAGAAAAATATTTATTTAATGTCTTATAAAGGTGGTTCAAATTTATCTTGAATAGTTAAAAAAAAATCTTGTCCCCTGTTTAAGCTATCTATAAAATTATAGATAAAAACAATTACAATTTAAAAGAATGGTAACACATGCAGTGATAAATGAGTAAATTTGCTTTGGGTACATTCAGAAGCTGTTGTGAAGAACTTTTTAATTATAGTGTTAGTAACTTTTACTTAGTACTGTTGATAATATATTAACTTTGTATGACTATAATTGAAAATTTATCATTTAAAAGGGTCCTTATATATCCACTATATTGTAAGACTTATTATTTATTACTATATGATAATTGTACTTTTCTAATGTTAAAGAATTTATTTAAAAAGCTTGAGTTTTTATATATTGTTGATTGAATTGAATGCAGTATAATTTGAATATAAATAGGATCTAAGAGGAAAATTATGGATACAAATGTATTGTTTTGAAAATAATGTTAAAATGAAATTTTAATAAAAAAAGACAAATATTATTGATAAAAAAAAAAAATTTAAAACATGCTGAGGCTGAATCAAGCAGTATTTCTATTAAAACAAGCCTCAGCCTAAATATGTACTAGTAAATGCTATATGTTTTTAACCAGGATGACTTTGGTCTACATGGATACCATATCCAATAGAATCCCAGCAAATTGTAAACAAATTGAAGGTAGTGTCAACATATAAAAGATCTATGTTTCCTTTGTGTATGCATGTCTGCAAAGTTAAATGAATAAATTTAAAATATACCTTTCACATATAATATCATAAATAGTCTGAAATAAATTTTATCTTATCTTGAAATCTAAAAATCATCTAGGAAGGTTTTTATTCTCATTTTAATGCCAAGTGAGCACATATATGCAAATTTTTATTATTATTACAACTACGTTAGAGCGAAACAATACACGTGTTCGTTTACATAACGAAAGTGCAACGTTTGTACATTTATTCACGACAGTTCAATATACTATTTTGCAATAACGATATCATTTAAAGTAATTATTACCCGAAAGTAAAATTGAATAGGTTAAATGTTGCATTAAATGTTTTTAAAATGAAATGAAAATTTCCGTTAAGATACACGCGTATATAATTCTTAGTTATGAAAACAACAGATTGTGTTGGTTTGTATTTTATACCCTTTTAAAATGCTGAGTTGATTGCTAAAAAACTGAGTTTAATGTTTGCACTTGCGAGAAAATTTTGGGCATACTAAAGGGCACATATTTTAAGTATCAACACAATTTACCTAGTAATTTTGCAAATACTGCACAGAGAACTCTTTTAAACAATGGATGTGGCGCAATGTTTTTTAAACGGAACTGTTGTAAGTTTCACAAAGAATTATTAATTTTTATAAATATTCTTGCGTCAATAAAATAAATCATATTGAAAACTAAGGACGTTAAGGCAAAACGTATTTTCTATATAAAGATTTCGAGTTTGCATGAGCATGCGACATCGACGTCTCCAAAACTCATAACAATGTTTTCTGTCTATATATATTAGAATATCTGGTTAGTTTCACCATTTATAAGTCAAACACTGATTTTAACAATACTCTTCCGAGATTTGGATATATAAGCGAAGAACGATCTCTTATTGCGTGGTGACCAAATCTATATTCCTTTCGCGATATGGACTATCACTAAGAACGGATGCCTCTATATTCCCACGAGATCAATAACTATGGGGATAATATCGCACGGAACAGTTAGTTTACAATAAATCTAAGTAAGATTAGTCATTATATACGCTTATTGAACTGAAACCCGAGGTGTTAGTAATTTCATTAGTTATCGTTGGTGGTAGTAATTTCCGACAGGTAATTTAGCGATGTAGCAGCGATGTATTATAGTGTATACTTATTAACAAATAGTATGGTTTCCGTGACTTTTCACGGTATGAGGTTTGAGATCATGTATATTAAACTTCTCATAGAGAATTGAGGTGTACACCTCTCATTTATATATAATTTATAAGATGGTTTAAATCTATGACTGTATTGGTTACCAGGTACTTCGTATTAAATATGAAATGTTGATAAAAATGTTTGAAACATGGAAAGATTTTTCATTCTCTGTAATAAAAGGTCTTTAAATACCTTAAGGTCTTTCATAAAATACCCTAGATCTACGGTTTGTAGTAAATCATAGTAGAGTTATTTATATTATAAAGTCATTTAAATCAAATGTCAGCGTATCAATTAGTTGTCACGAATCACCATCACTTGATCGACTGGCGCCAGTCATCGAGGTGCACGTGGCGTTTTGTCGTCTGCAATGGCGTCAAAATAACGAGACAAGCTGATAGCTCGCTGATTGTGTCCATTTAATTACTTGCCGCAAAATCATTGTCATTGTCATTTTATTGCATCTTGATTGCAATGCCACTTCGAAAGTATGTTTCTTAATATAAGTTTATTTAACAAAAGCAATGCCACGACACGTCAAGATTTTATAAAAATATGGTTTGAAGACTGCTGTTCTATCCTGTCAGTAATAAATTACACACGTAATAATTATTAACACATCGAAGGGCTCCTGAAAGATTAATAACGTTCGAAAGTGAAGTAGCAATCATGTTAGGAATTGTTACTAACCTCATTAATTAATATATAAAATAAGCATTAGGCACTACCTAAATCCAAGATGACGCGTTAAATCAGATGATCTTATATCTGGTATCGATAACCTACGATTTAATGATACAATGACGAATTTAACTCGTTGGTGGAGTGGCCTGATTAGATTACAGAGATATTGTGCTCCACTTATCGATGTGCCTATTCAGTTTTTATGTAAAGTGTGTTTTATCAAAAATCTACCAAGTGTATTTTTATACGCGTGTATATGTTTGTATATTTATTTTTCAAAATACCTTTTAAAAAGGAATTTTTGTAGCAAAAAGAAAAAAATGGAACATACCAAATAAAAATATCATTAATTCCAATTTGACTGAATATAAAACTTATAAGTATAATATGTATATAACAATTGTTGATTTACTGACATATATTCGCACAGCCCAAAGGACTGTAGCGAGAACCACGATAATATACAAGCAATTTTGTTTGACGTTGTAGAACTAAGGAAGGAATATTAGTAATTTATTCTCAAAGACTATGAAAATAGAAGATAAAAGTTTTTCTGACTATCCGCCCTTTATAAGCTAAGAAAATTGGTATTTTGGTACTCAGTGATTCCAAACCAAGATTCAACCAGAGTTTGCAAATGACAAGTTTCCTTTCTAATGTTTGGCGTCAAAGAGGTCTTCGACATTGCAATCAACAGATAAATTCTTACATGCTCGTATTTGCGCTCGATTCACACTTATTAGTTAGATGATGTAGCCTAAAAAGGAAACAGTTAAGCTTTTCCCCGGTCTTTCAAGAAATGTTGTAGTAATTGCTTTACGACCAGATGATCTACTTTTTAAAGCGGCACGTTTCAAACAATAGAGTATTCACCCAAGTCTTCGTAATATTGCTGATTTTCGTCATTTTATATTGAGCAAAGATTATTCTCAGGCTATTTTTTCCCCATTTTATACAGGTATACGAAATTTCAAGCATATAAATTACTAGCAACGCTCCCCTATACGTAAAGAGTGATCTCGTGGCAGTGTAAAGTCTACTCAGTCGGACTAAAGATTCCTTTTTGTTGACATAAAAGTTTTTTTTCACTTAGTTTTTAATTATTTCAGGACAGAAAGACAGACAGTGCACATATTTGTCACTGAATATTCCAGAAGAACTGTGCTAACTAATAAAAACAGTCGTTTTGGAATACATACTTTTCTATCTATATGTGTGTATAATGGCGTGTGAATAACAGGTACAAACAAAATGAAAATGGCCATTGGTATACTGCTGAATTTTATTATAACATTATTTTGTTTAGACTGACATTTTTGAAGTGAAACATCTGAGGGTAAATTGAGGCATGAATCGCGTGATTAGATTAGCATCACGAAGATGTGCAGCGTTCTTTATGCTAATTCGTTTGAAGGTTAGGTAGTTTAATATTTACTAATAACATGTTGCATTTTAATTTGCCACTCATCATTTAATAATTTAATATACCATTTTTCATAAAATATGAAATAAAAATAATTCATAAAGTAAATAAGAAATAAAAGTGGAAGAGGTAAGACAATTTGTGTACTTGGAATCTAAATTTACGAAAATTGGGACATATGAAAGTGATATTGAATGCAGGAGAGTAAATGCAGGGAATATGGTAAATGAATAGCCAGCCTTTATGAATAGCCAGATGGTGTCTCTAAAGGCCAGACTGGCTGTGTATGCAGGAGTGTTGGTGCCAAAACTTATGTACGGTAGTGAAAGTTGGGTATGGCAGAAGAATCACAAAAGTAAAATAAATGCGGTAGAGATGAGAGCTTTGAGAAATATGAGTGGATTATAACTGAGTGACAGAGTAAGAAATGGTGTGATAAGAGAACGTTGTGGTATAAAAGAAGACGTAGTGACTAAAATCGAGAAAGGTATGCTTAGATGGTTTGGGCTCGTAGAGAGAATGAGTGAAAGGAGACTGACAAAAAGGATTTTTGAGTCAAGAGTGAATGCGAAAGTTAGAAGGGGAAGACCAAGGCAAACGTTCCTGGACCTAATCCAGGACATTTTAAATAAGGGCCAGGTCAAGAGTATTTTAAACCGACGAACTTACGACGACTATAAAAGATTTTACGACAATGAAAGAAGCGAAGGAGATGTACAAGGATCGTGGCAAGTGGAAGGACGTGGTCTCTGTATACCCCTATGGGAATGAGGCGTGATGTATGCATAAACTCTCTTTTCTAAATTTCAAATTCAAAACAAAATTTAATTAATTATATCTATATTGACAAAAAACACGCCACATTTCAATTTACAATCGAGATTTAAAAAAAATATTTGATGACATATGTTAATATTTTAATGACAATTAAATTCTTAATCTTCCTTTTCGCTCTCTCTAAGTCTCGTTAATCCAAAGTTTTAGATTTGTATAAATTTTGATTTTTTATTAGTTTTGTATATACAAAACTAAAAATTATTTTGAAAAAGTAGTTTTAATTCTAACATGTGTACTTTGTACACACGCTTAACTTTTTTAATCACTGAAATAAAATTTCCGATTTTAATGATTTAAAAAGTATTTTATAGGTATCGAAACGATTTTTAATAAAATATCATTTAATAGCATAAGGAGTAATATAGAAGTATGAATTAAATGGTTTGATTATTGTCGGCATTTTAATTAACTTTTAAAATGCAAAAAAGTAGTTATAGTGGCTTAACTACAGTATTTGGACATATGGCATCGCAGAAATAAAATCTAAAAATATAGAGAGAGATGATAGAAGATGTTGAGAGAGGTATGACAGAACTAAAAATGTTGAGAACTTAAAACTAAAAATGCGCACCCGGTGACAGATTTTATGTGATTAGTTTTTTGACACTCTGGGTTACTTAAATGGATTTTTATTAGGGATTACTATTTTTGAGTAATTAATATAGCCTATGTTGCTCAGTAAAAATGCAGCTATTTAATGGTGAAAACATTTTTGAAATCGGTCCCGTAGTTTTTGTCTGAAAGTGTACAAACACACATACGTACTTACAAACAAAAGCGCAAATGTAATCTCTTAAATTATATTAAATTAAATCCCAGCGTGGCAAAGTTTGCTGTCATACATAATATTTTTGGTAAACATATCGCTTACTCATATTGACCCGATAATAATTATATGTACTCATTTGTGATTTATGTGTATGTTGTGGTTTGCGATAAATTTTATTTATGAATATTTACTTTATAATAATAATCATGTCGTATACCACTACTACAGTAATGTCGCAGACGATTGATTAAATTTATAATTTAATTTGTTTTTGATTGTGGCCGATATTAGTCTGTCCATAATATTATAATGCCTTTTTTTAACGTTAGTAGAAGCGTAGTGAATACCCAGAGATTCATTGAAGAATTCTTCTCTAGACCCTCGATTGCAGCTCACAGATATTCTACAGAGCGAGGAGTTGTACGAATCTCCGCCTCCTGTTTCCTGCACCCCTTCGTCGGGGCTGGAGTGCGTCGGCGGTATTCACCCTCTCCCTTTGCCGTGCCTCCTTAAGCGAGATGACAGTCTCGCAACAGGAGGCAACTGCTCTCCAGGCCTGCTCACTGGTAAGTATTGCGCCTATAATACTTGCCAGTGAGAGGTCTGCGCCGATCAGCGACGTCATAATGAGTCGCTGAGGTCCCCAGGCGGGATTTTCTGCCACAGTGTGATGGGCTGTGTCTGACGAGGCACCACACTCGTGACATCTGGCCTACGGCTCACAGCCAACAGTTTGGTACAAGTATTTGCCGAAGCAACCATGACTGGTAAGCACCTGTACCAACATGTAGGAGAGCGATCCGTGCTCTCTGCCCAGCCATTTGTCAAGATGAGGGCAGATCGCCCCTATTATGGCTCCGCCCGCTGCTGGGGACCCGAGATCCTCCTTCCATCTTTGGATCAAGGCTCTGTTAGCTGGAACCGTGACTCTCCTTATCTCGTTAGCGTCTGGTGATTCCCCTCTGGTTCTCGCGGCTGCTTTACATTGGTAAACAATACGGCTGTGAAACGTGGTCGCTAACTATGGGCCTCATACGGAAGCTCAGAGTCACTCACCTGGCGATGAAGAGGGCTATGTTCAGAGTTTCTCTACGCGATCAAAATCAAAATATTCTTTATTTAAGTAGGCTCGAAAATCACTTTCGAATCGTCAGTAGTCTGTCCGTTGGTGATACATCTACCCCGGTTCGGAAAGTTGATCCCCTGCGAAGAAACCGACAAGAAACTCCACGGTTAATTTTTGTAAGTAACGTGTTTAGCTTACATGAGCAACTGGAATCAAGTCTCAACGTCTTTGTCCCTTAAATAATCATCAAAATTAGAATAGGCCTTTTGTAGGACATTTTTAGCATATTTTTTAAAAATGCGTATGTTCAACCGGACAAATGATTTCTGAACCTTCCGACTAAAATATGGCATTACAAGTTTTTTTTTATTACTTGTGTTAAAATTGTGTTTCGCTCTTTTTGCTGAATAAGTGAATAATATAAGGAGATCCATAGTAAAACAAAAGTCACGTTATATTCTTACGAATTGCAAGGCTGAAGAAGGGTGAAGTGAATGCGCGGCTCAAAGACAGGCCTTGTGGGCGTCATCAGGTTAGACCTAGGTTCAGCAGTGGATGTCCATCGGTTCAAGAGACGACGACGACGAGGACGAAAAGATGCCTTACTCTTGCTGCCTTACAGACTTAATCGCGAGCCCCTCAACTATTTAGATTGGCCCAACTCTTCACTTAAGGTGAAGAGGTGTCTTTTTCATACCTGAGCCGCTTTGCACTCTCCTACTGAATCATGGGTAATCACATCTTCTATTCCAATCCATCGCCTTTCCAGCAATTACGAAGAAATTAGTCTAATTTCTTCAAAATGCAACAAGCAGTTAGCTCAGTGCAGCCAAAAAAGTGTTTACGCTATCTCATTGGTCCAATCCTTGACGGCCTAGCTGGCGCAGTGGTGCGAGTCCTCGCTTGGCAAGCAGAGATGAATTTACGGAATTGCAGTTACAGCAAAGACTAACAGCAAAGACGTACCACCAAGCAAAGAGATTTGTGTTCCGATACGATGCTGAGAAACCATATGAGGTAAATTGCCTCTTCACAGATTAGTGCGTTTCTATCTTAGATTGTATCATCACTTATCAGATCAGATGTGATAACAGTCAAAACGCTAATCTGTCAGCAATAAAAAATCCTATAGTCGTCGTCGTCGTCGCTTCAACCGATGGACGTCCACTGCTGGACATAGGTCTCACGTAATGACGTCCACAAAGCCCGGTCTTGTGCCGCCTGGCTCCAGCGGCTACCGGCGATCCTCTTTATGTCGTCGGTCCACCTTGTGGGGGGTCTCCCTACACTGCGCCGCCCGGTGCGGGGTCGCCACTCCAGCACCTTCGGGCCCCAACGTCCATCGGTC
Source organism: Elymnias hypermnestra (assembly GCA_015832385.1). Taxonomy (NCBI): domain Eukaryota; kingdom Metazoa; phylum Arthropoda; class Insecta; order Lepidoptera; family Nymphalidae; genus Elymnias; species Elymnias hypermnestra. The sequence goes on along the minus strand of JACTOM010000934.1, from coordinate 265,905 downwards.
CGTCGGACTATGTGCCCCGCCCATTGCCACTTCAGGTTCGCGATTCGTAGAGCTATGTCGGTGACTTTGGTTCTGCTACGGATCTCCTCATTTCTGATTTGATCGCGTAGAGAAACTCCGAGCATAGCCCTCTCCATCGCACGCTGAGTGACTCTGAGCTTCCGCATGAGGCCCATAGTCAGCGACCACGTCTCAGAACCGTAGGTCATCACTGGCAACACGCACTGTTCGAAGACTTTGGTCTTCAGGCACTGAGGGATATTGGACGAAAAAGTCTTCCGGAACTTCCCGAACGCTGCCCAACCGAGTTGGATTCGGCGGTTGACCTCTTTCTCGAAATTGGACCTACCTAGCTGGACTATGTGTCCCAGGTATGTATACTCGTCAACAATTTCGAGTGTAGAGTTCTCAACGATGACTGGGTGGAGCGGAACATGGATATTGGACATAACTTTCGTCTTATCCATGTTCATTTTTAGGCCCACCTGTCGAGAAGCTCTGCTGAGGTCATCGAGCATTGCATTGAGATCTTCCAGAGTCTCTGCCATAATGACCACGTCGTCGGCAAACCGTAGATGAGTGATGTACTCGCCGTTGATGTTGATGCCCAGTCCGTTCCACTCCATAAGCTTAAACAGGTCCTCCAACGCCGCAGTAAAGAGCTTCGGGGAGATAACATCTCCCTGTCGCACTCCACGCTGCAGTTGGATAGACGCTGTGCTTTGGTCCTGTATACGGACTGACATGGTGGCGTTTTCGTACAAACACTTCAACACGTGTATGTACCGGTGGTCAATTCGGCATCTCTGCAAAGATCTCAACACGGCCCATGTTTCCACCGAATCGAAGGCTTTCTCATAGTCCACGAACGCCAAGCAAAGTGGCCGATTATACTCCTCGGTCTTCTGTATAATCTGCCGCAGCGTAAAGATGTGGTCTATGGTACTAAAGCCTTTTCGGAATCCGGCTTGTTCGGGAGGCTGGAAGTCGTCAAACTTGCGAGCGAGACGATTCGTGATGACCCTCGAGAACAGTTTATAGACATGACTTAGCAGCGCAATAGGTCTATAGTTCTTCAATAAGGTGTTGTCACCTTTCTTGAAGAACAGAACTACCACGCTCCTATGCCATGCCTTGGGCACCGTGCCTTCCAGGATGACGGAATTGAACATTCGCTGAAGGACTTTAAGAATGGGTTTTCCACCCGCCTTCAGGAGTTCCGCTGTGATTCCGTCATCACCCGGTGCCTTGCCGTTCTTCATCTGTTTGAGAGCCATACTAATCTCGTACAAGCTGACGTCCGGGATATCTTCGGTATAATGCCGGGTCAGTTTGGCACGGGGATCTTTAGCCAAACTATCAATAGGCTTGCAAGTCGATGTGTACAACTGTCCATAGAAGCTCTCAACCTCCCTCCGAATCTCAGGTCCAGATGCAATGAGTTCGCCGTTATGGGTCTTCAGCCGCGTCAACTGGCTCTGACCGATAGACAAATCTTTTGCGAACACTTTAGTGCCTTTGTTGCGTTCGATGGTATCTCGTATACGCTCGGCATTAAAGTGTCGCACATCACGCTTTTGCGATTTAGAGATCTGTCTATTGATCTGCCGATATGCGGACGCGTCTGCTGTAGACTGCAAGCTCATTGCATGTCTCTGTTCCATGAGATTAAGAGTATGGTCTGAGAATCTCTTGGTTTGCTTTTTACGGGGTTTATAAAATTTCATCCCAACCGTATGGACAGTTTCCACTAGCCTATCGTTTAGCTCGTCCACAGATTCGCAATCCTCGAGGCAGGCGAAGCGGTTTTGCAGCTCTAGTTGAAAGCTCTCGGGGTTTTGGATATGCGCGCGAGTGGGTCGGAGCGTAGACTTCACCAGTCTGAACCGCTCTCGGTGTACGTTGATATTCAATGTGCCTCTTACCATACGGTGATCGCTCCCAGTTTTCACTTGATTGATCACAGAGACATCATTGAATATGTTCCGTTTCGTAGACATGATGAAGTCAATCTCGTTTCTCGTGGAACCATCAGGACTCAGCCAGGTCCATTTTCGGAGCGGCTGTTTCTTGAAAAAAGAGTTCATCATATAGAGTCCCTCCTTTTCCATGAAATCAGCGAGCATCTGTCCCCTCTGGTTCCGTTGCCCATACCCAAATTGCCCCACTCTCAACTCTGCCCCGCTTCGTTCGCCGAGTTTTGCGTTGAAATCACCCATAACAACGTTGTAGAAGGTCCTAGAGGTATGCATGGCTTTGGAAATGTCCTCATACATAACCTCTACATCATCATCTGGATGCGATGATGTGGGTGCGTAAACCTGGATGACCTTCAACGAATACCGTTTGGTAATTCTGAGTATCAGGTACGCTACCCTGTTGGACACGCTGTTAACTTCTACAACGCTGTTGACGAGAGATTTGTGGACGAGGAACCCGACACCACCTTGGGACTGGTGTTCGCCCTCCCGGTAGTAGAACAAGTTACCGGATTTGAGGATTATCGTGTCCTCCCCCTCTCTACGGACTTCCGACAATCCTATAATATCCCAGTGTAACTTGTTTACTGCTTCTTCCAGTTCGAAGATCTTTTCGTCGGTCCTCAAAGTGCGTGCGTTGTATGTTGCCAGGTCAAGTCGTCGGGGTTGGCAGCGGAATCTCTTCCGGAGATTCTTAGCACCCCCTGCCCCGCCGTTACCATAACCGCTGCCAGAGCTAGGAATAGCGGGGCTGCCGGGGACTGGGGGCCATTGCTGCCTTGTTGTTGTCATCGTGGTTGTGCCAGTAATCACCACGCTTGGCAGGCGGGTTGGTGATCGCAGTGCTGACCCTCTCGCACCGATAACGCTGCTGCCCGTTATCGGTCTGTGACATTTAGGTCAGCGAGGAATGGATATACCGCCATTTATCGGTATGGGAGTTGGATAGGAAAGATTTGGTACGTGGGATAAGAGGAGTTTTGGGGAGCATTAGGGTTAGGTATAGGACATTACTGCCGCGGACAGAAGAGTGAAGAGCGGTAGTAATAGCTCGAGGCACCCGGGGTCGCTTACCCGCATGCTTAGTTAGTAACCGGACAGATTATCTGACTAAACACCCTCTGAGTGGAGATGAGTGGAATAAAAAATCCTATAGTACATTATTTTAAATAGGAACACTTTATGGAGATTAAAAATTTAGGTGAATTGGCATTTTAATTGAAATTTCCATCCACAAATTTTATCCTGTTTCACATTAAAAGCCTCGGTGGCGTAAAGGTGCGAATACTTGCGGAGCAGTACCCCGGCTTCGATTTACGGCAGGGCGTTATTTAGTTGTATTATAGAGTGATAGGACATTTACATTTGTGGCAGACTTCAGCCGTGATTCATGCATCCTATCATTACATTCATGCTAAAATTTAACTTATAATAGTTAAACAACCTCTTTCCAGGTTAGTGCGATACCATGACAGACCACTTACTAGGATGTAAGTCTGTCCAGCATTTATACAGCGTTACCTGTCAGTAATAAAACACGCGACTAAGATCAAGTATAGCTTAGCTTTAAAATTTGGTAATTCCTAGCTTTGCCTAGCAGTGTCATCTACATAGTTCTCGTTCCCGTGGACATGTAGTGAAATCCAGATAAATCTAAACCATCCTTAAACCAAATTTAACACACAATAAATGTTATCAAGACGAATTACAATATAATATACATAAAGATAATAGTAAACTATATAAGCACCAAAATACTATTATATAAGACATTATAGATTACAAGTCCATGGAAATAATTAACCAGTGAAATGAACCTACGAGAAATAACGTTTAAAAGGATGTTACTGTCTAAAGGATGTTACTATCATAAAATAGCTTGGAGCGCAATGTCGTTATTTCTGAGCGGTATAGGTGACACCAGTAAATAATAATTTTTTATCCGAATATTTTTATTTGTTACCATTTATAATATACGGCTATAGGGTACAACGGTAATATTTAATAACATTATATTAAAAAAAGTTGCCGTACATAAACTTATTATCTTACAACAATTATTTACATTTTAGGATTTACAGAGTTATTTTATGATATAGTAACAGTCTTCTAAGCGTCATTCACGTGGGTTCATTTCATTGGTTAATTTATTTAATGGACTTTTTTTTATATTTCTTAGTACTTTAGAATACTGTACAACTACTTGGCGTCACCATTACACAACTCACGTGCTAGAATTGTGTTAGTCCAGAAACGGTTTCTCTGACATGTTAATTTTTTCAGCTGGGGTAACTCAACTCCGCAGAAGTTATGACAAGCGACTGAAATTTTTCAATTTAGATCACTTAGAAACCCACAGAAAGAAATAAGACCTCATATTTTTATATACTCTGTTTAACAACAAAATGCACTGTACCCAATTGTTAAGCCACTTTAATTTAAACATTCCGCGTAGATATCCGAGAAATCACATAAATTTTTTGTCATTCTCACGCCGTCTGACTGTTTTTGGTTCTAATTCCCCGGTGCCTAGACTATGTATTTTATTAATAAAGGTTAAGATTTAGATATATAATATAGATATCTAATTATTTATTATTATTCTGTCAGGGGGTACACATCTTTGTCTATTTCTCCGATAGTCATAGTATGGTACACGGGTATGCGATCCCGGCTCCCCGAGCTATTACTGAATCTTCTCAGGTCTTCCTAGTCAGTAATACCCTACTACCTTATACTCGTACAAGCGGGATTTACAAGAGGAATGGGATGTACGGATCAGGTCTTTTCTTTACGCTGCATAGCTGAAAAATGTTTGGCTAAACACCAAAAAGTTTATTGTGCTTTCGTAGATTTAGAAAAGGCCAATGATCGAGTGGTGAGGAATGAGCTGTGGTCAACGTTATCTACGTATGGGGTGAGCGGTTGTCTGATCCGAGCATTGAAATCTCTCAATGGGGGTTCTAGTGCTTGTGTCAGAATAAACAGAGCGTACTCGGAGGGGTTTCCTGTCGAAAGTGGTGTTCGACAGGGATGTGTTGCGTCACCATGGCTGTTCAACCTGTTCATGGATAAATGTCTGACAGATTTAAAAGAAAGTATGTATGGGTTAAGAATGAATGAATTACACATCAAATGTTTACTCTACGCTGATGGTCAAGTAATACTTGCGTCATCCGCTAATGAGCTACAGGAGATGCTAAATATATTGAATGAAGCTTTGAAAGGGAAAGAATGAAAGTGAATGTAAACAAAACGAAAGTTATGCTTTTTGAACGAGATGAATCTATGATGAAAGGCAATATTTTGATAGATGGGGAACAAGTGGAAGAGGTGAAAGAATTTGTATACTTGGGATCTAAGTTTACAAAAGATGGAACATGTGAAAGTGATATTGAAAGGAGAGTGAATGCAGAGCATATGGTAAATGGTGCTCTGCACACCTTTATGAATAGCCAGATGGTGTCTCAAAGGGCTAGACTGGCAGTGCATGCTGGAGTGTTGGTGCCAACACTTATGTATGGTAGTGAAAGTTGGGTATGGCAGAAGATTCACAAAAGTAAAATAAATGCGGTAGAGATGAGAGCGTTGAGAAGTATGAGTGGATTAAAACTGAGTGACACAGTAAGAAATAGTGTGATAAGATAATGTTGTGGTATAGAAGAAGACGTAGTGAATAAAATTGAGAAAAGTATGCTTAGATGGTTTGGGCATGTAGAGAGAATGAATGAAAGGAGACTGACAAAAAGGATTTATGAGTCAAGAGTGAATGCGAAAGTTAGAAGGGGAAGACCAAGGCAAACATTCCTGGACCAAATCCAGGATATTTTAAACAAGGGCCAGGTCAAGAGTACTCTAAACCGCCGAACTTGTATGAAAGGTTTAATGAGAATGAAAGAATCGAATGAGATATGCAAGTATCGTGGCAAGTGGAAGGATGTTGTCTCTGCCTACCTCTATGGGAATGAGGCGTGATGCTATGTATGTATAATCCTGAGCCTACTTTTAGAGCCTTAAATAGCACAGTCTTTAATTATTTAGCTTGCATGTAGTGCTTACCTTTAAGTTGCTTTACATTTAGAGTCAGTACTTTTTATAATCTTCTCAGTATAAAAATGTATTCAAGGTAAAAACTGTTGTTTAACCAAAAAAAAAAGATTAGCTGTGTTTCCAAAATCACCGAAGATTTATTTTATTCAAATCTTATTTATTTAATAGCTGTCATAATGCTTTTTTGAATTATGTAAATCTAAATTATTTAAATAGTGATTTAGACTAACTACAATTATTGTTCAAAGCCACAATGGCTTGGTGTTGTAATCCTGGTCAGGCACTGTTAAGATTCTGTTTATAAAAATGCATTTTTCGTGCTTAATTGTTCTTACCAATCCATACATACATAGCATCACGCCTCATTCCCATAGGGGTAGGCAGCCACCACGCCCACTTGCCACGATCCTTGCATATCACCTTCGCTTCTTTCATTCTCATTTAACCTTTCATACAAGTTCGTAGGTTTAGAGTAGTCTTGACCTGGCCGTTACTTAAAATGTCCTAGATTTGGTCCAGGAACGTTTGCCTTGGTCTTCCCCTTCCAACTTTCGCATTCACTCTTGACTCATAAATCCTTTTTGTCAGTCTCCTTTCATTTATTCTCTCTACATGCCCAAACCATCTAAGCATACCTTTCTGAATTTTAGTCACTACATCTTCTTTTATACCACAACGTTCTAACGTTCTCACCAATACATCATTTTGCTTTTGGGCGAAGGAAAGCATCGAGAGGAAACCTGCTTATCCCGGGAGTAATTCAGGGGTATGTGTAGCTTACCAAACCACAGTGGATCAGCGTGATGGATCTATTCTCTAAACTATCTCTCGTAGGAATGAAACTGGTTACTCTATTTTTGTCACATGTCACTAAGATGAAATTAGATACTTTTCATCTTCACAATTGCAATTCAAACGCATTGATGTTGAAACCGCTAAAATGGTGTATTTTCGCTTATTTCATAGCATTATGTCTTACGGCATGCTGTTATTAATGCTGTAAAGAAGTTTTTGATTTGATTTAAACATTCCCTATTATTATATATATTAAAACATGGTCTTCCGCCGCGTCTGTATGTGTTTGCGATAAACTACAAAATTTTCACTAATAGTGTAATTCTTGAGAAGCAAGAAAGTTGGCATATGTCTTTCTTTTAGGGATGGCTCACTTTATATTATATTTGAAAGTTATTCAGCTGGACTCAGTATTTATTCTTATCGATTTAAATGCGTCAGTTACCTTCTGATTTCATGCCGATTATCATAACCTTTATATTAACACAGGCGAAAATATTTTAACTCTTTTGATGCAATAACTCTAATATATCTAAAGACACCGACACCTGTGTCTAGACTCTATATGCCTCCCGTGGGAAGAAGAGGCGGACCGCTAATAATTCACATTACATTTTCGAGGGTACTTAAGACAGTAAAAAAACACTTATTTTTCTGTGCTGTGATACGTGTATAATTAATAATTTAAGCAAATAAGTATATTTAATATCTCTTATATTACCAACTCCGATAGCTGCCAGTTTTTAGATACTTGGTATCTTTGTAAAAAGTGGTGTTGGTCCTTATAAAAACTTCTACCAATTTGGTATTTCAAATCTACTATTTTTGTAGTACTCCGTTCTATTCCTAGCTGTTCGAGACCACGTTGGAGCTCCTATTTTTCTGATGTCATTTTCCCATCTGTCTACCTCTTTTCCTTTTGCTGTCCAGTGGAAACCATTCTGTTATTTCTGAGATTCCTCTTAGTTCATTTATGTTTTTGACATACTTTCTTTTAAACGTGAATGATATATCACTAGAGGAGGCCTTTGTTGGAGTTTGGAAGACAACTTGACAACTAAAAACAGATTGCCCACTAATTATTATTATAACTTTAGAAAATAGTTAATAGGTAACTTGAATAGGCATAGGCACAATATTGTAAATTAAACTAAGGTCAACAAAAAGACTTTATTATTATTTTATTTATTGTTTTAGTACAGGATAAAACTATATGGAAACCCATTTTAAATACCATAATGGGTTATAAAAAAAAGCTTTACCTATTTCTTTAATACTTTGTATGTAATAACATAATTTATTTAAATAACAAAATTAATAATTTTCGAAATTAAAAAAAAACTAAATTTTATGTTAAGTCCGAAAAATAATTAGATTTATGCTTAAGTCTCACTTACGCCACTAGTAGCATTAACAGCTATTTCGTAGTTTTTATTCATAAAACATAATGTTGTGTTTGCAATTCTGATTTATGTATATAAGCCGGATGACACCGATTATAAATTTTAAAATACGCCAGTTTCATGGCACAAATTCTTTACCAACCGTCTTGGCAATTATCATGAGGTATGTTTATTGCGAATATATATGTTCAAATATCAGGTAAGTTTATAATGTGTAAGTAAATGGAATAATGACCATCATAAAATAAGCTTATAACTAATATCCACTACGTTGAATCATTCAATTCAATTCATTCAGTTCAATTGTTTTATATGTGGTTTCTAGCTAGTCTATTGTCGGTAAAAATTTGCTTTAATGGATGACACTATCTGGTAATTTATTATGGTCTGCAAATCAAATACGAGTCATAAATTACATCTTGAATTCTAGACTAGGCATTGTTATATGATATAGTGTAATGTTAACACCCGTAACCGCAGAATTTATAATGTTTCGGTTTACAGTTATGCTTTATTGTATTTTGTTTGTAACAGTGTGTACAGAATTTTGAATTTGTGGAAATATTTTTGCTTTTGTAATAGAGTTCGCAAAGCTCCTATTAACTTTGTTACTTGAAATTAGCAATTTTATTATCTTACAGGAGATTGTTTAATATTATAAATAAACAATTTAACAAAAAAAGAACCGTCTTCAAAATAGACTTACAAATATATTGATATGCTCTAAAAAGTAAGAAATAATTGCGTATTCTTTTAAAGTGTTCTTCGTATTCTTATATTCGGAGTCGGTGTCAGCCGAGGTGGATGTTCCTCGTGTGTCCACTTGGCAGCTTCGGCGTCTCTCCCACCTATAGCTATATATGTAGTTACAATCTACATATGAAGGTATCTCGGCTGACACCGATCCAAATACCTATAAGAATACTGATTTGATCCAATGAAAACTGTTCAGGGCACTAAACAGTTTTCATTAAGAAAATAATAATCCAGGGATGGTTTTGATCCACATAATCATTTGAAATTTTGCAGTCACTTCTTACGCTATTGATTCATTGCATTCATGCAAAAGTCAAACTCAAACCCAAAATATCTTTATTCAAATAGGCTTATTACAGCACTTTTGAATCGTCAAATATATTTTTTCCACACACTAATTCTGATATACGACTGATGATGGTATTAAAAAAAACGACTTAAAATCTAAACTTACGAGAGTTCCTTCGCGCCCTATCCTGAGAAAAGCCCACAACAAACAAACTTTTGTACATTACAGTGGGGTATTTTGTATGTTTTTTACTGTCATCTTTACAATATCATATTGGTTTATTATATTTAAAATCAAATTAGAGCAATTCATATACTCCCACGCGATTCTACCGTCTAAGTAATCTTGCAATTCATAGTATGATTTTTCAATTAACTTTCTTTTAAGGAAGACTTTGAATTTATTAAGTGACACCTCTAGAACGTCTTGTGGGAGTTTATAAAAACGTATACAGTTAACCTTAAATGAGTTGTTAAATTTATGCAACGGTCATTGAATACCAATTTCGCTATATTCCTACGGGATCGGGAACAATGTGAGGAGCTTGTCTTGTTAATTTAAAATTTTCATAACTTTCACTGATAAAGTTCTTTTCTATTTTATAAGACGTTTAGCCTTCTGTCCGCCCATCAAGCTAGAATCCTGGACATACAAGACGAAATATTTTTTTAAACTCGTGTGCCTAATTGTTGTTTGAAATCCATCACGTTTATTGTACTTTTCGGTGAAGGAAAACATCGCGAGGAATCCTACATATACCTGGAGAAATATTGAAATAGGTGTAAACTGTTTTTCTGCAGTGGGGTAGCGAAGTTGCTCTCAAAAGACTCATACGTATGAGTGTCAAGGCCTATGCCCAGTTGTGGGACGTTGAAAGGCTGCTACTTACTTACTTTTTTTTCTATTACAGCTTTGGTGGGCGCGTTGACGATGGGAACGACATTTCTGCTATCACCAGTCTCCGGCGTCCTGACTGGATTTATGGGACTCCGATGTACAGCTGTTCTAGGTGGCTCTATATCCGTCGTTAGTTTATTGTTATCTTCTTACATTGTCGATCATGTCGATGGTCTGTGTTTTACATATGGTGTAATGTATGGTCTAGGAGCATCTCTCGCTTATACACCGTCTTTAGCCATTCTTGGGCATTACTTTAAAAAGTATTTAGGTTTAGTAAATGGTATTGTTACCATAGGAAGTTCGGTGTTCACGGTTATAATGCCACCATTGATGGAGTATATGATAAAAAATTTTGGTTTACAGGCACTGTTTAGATTACTAGCAGTAATAACTGTAGGGGTAGCTTTATGTGGTTTACTTTTCAAACCTATGTCTGTTGTTGTAACAGAGAAACCTCTAAGACAACAGGGTTTTAAAATTCTCCTCAAAAATATATTTAACGTTCAAGTTTGGCGAAACAAAAGTTATAAACTGTGGGCGCTTTCTATGCCGATTGCTTTATTTGGTTATTTCGTGCCTTATGTGCATATAAAGAAATTTATTGAACTCAATTTTGTAAATGTTCAAGAGAATTTGCCCTTGCAATGTATAGCTATAACATCAGGCGTTGGTAGATTATTTTTTGGATACTTAGCAGACAAGAAATGGGTTAATAGAATTATGTTGCAACAAATATCGTTCTTTATAATTGGAACTCTTACAATTTTACTGCCATTCGTTCAATCTTTTCCCCTTTTAGTATGTATATCTTTAGGTATGGGTATCTTTGACGGTGCATTTATTGCTTTAATCGGTCCTATTGCTATACAATTTTGTGGTCCGGCCTATGCTGCACAAAGTATAGGTTGCATGTTAGGAATGGCAGCTTTTCCATTATCTTTGGGCCCACCTATAGCAGCCCTAATTCATAAACACACTCAGTCATATACACTGCCTTTCATCTTAGCCGGTATCTCTCCTATCGTAGGTGCAAGTTTAATGTTCTCGACGAGATTTCAGAAATAGTATGAAGACTTCAGATTTTTCTGATATAGGGTAAGTTGTTTGGTTTTCAAAAATATTTAAAATAAATCTAATAAACAATCACAAAATAAGTAACAAAAATAATGTCTTTGTTTGAGGACGTTTTACTAAATCACAATAAATATTTCATTAAAATTATTACAAGACTGTTTCCTATACATTAGATTATTCTATACATTAGATTATTAATTTCCACTTAAATAGATAACTATTATCTGAATGCCGATGACCTTATGTTTAGACGCATGATCTGATTTACTTAAACGTTTTGTGGAATTATCGCACTTATATGCTTATTTGTATAAATTCATAACATAAGTGGATGTTTTGTTGCATTTTTAATATTTACTATGTTTAACTTCAAATAACGGTATTAAAATTCTCAATATTAGTTCTCTCCCTGTACATCCGTACGTAAACATAAAATTTTTAATTACTAATAAAATACTTTCTTTTATCCAATCATGTTTAAATACATTTTGACACTTGATGTTAACTCGGTTTCAATCGCTTGCCTTGTGCTTTATATCAAATAGAAAGAGATATTTCCTCTATAAGTCGAAATAAATAGTTAATTTCAGTACTTATTTTTCAGCTACAACTCGAAAAAATACATTGGACCTCGGTATCTCGAACATAGCAATAGTGTGCTTTTTCAACCGTCCATTTATTTATTAAATGAAAATGGTTCTTACCTCTCTATACATATATTATCCCTTTATATAGTACTGTATTTATTATTGTTTTATTTAAAATTTAAGGTTTTAATATCTTTCTTACCAGTTCGATATAAATAATTCTCTCCGTTTAACTTCAAAACAGGAATGAGCTTTTTTATATAAAGGCTTAAATATTGGCTGAAATTGTAACAACACAAAACCCTGTAATTGTCTACTATAAGCTCTTTAAGCGAAGCAGCCGGCAATAACTTGTATTCATAAAAGTACATAGAATCCAGTCTAAATGTATATAAAATCAAAGAACTAAGTGAATGATAACCTTAGCGCACGCGCTATGATAAGAGATGTGTATAGGCTATCAACCTAAATTTTAGTTTTAATTAAATGAGATTGCTTAAAATAATAAATTATATCAACAAACTAACAAAGAATATTTAAAATATTTAACATTTCTACTAGTGCCTTTTTATATTTAAAAAGGCACCAGTAGCCTTTTTATAATAAAAGCTCATTCCTGTTTTGATGTTACACAAACAAGAATTATTTATTATAGTGGTAAGAAAGATATTAAATCCTTAAATTTTAAATTAAACAAAAATATCTCAAATAAATACAGTAGAACTGGAAGGGAGACGCCGAAAGATATTATGACTTGGTGAAAGTTTCTAAGAAAAAAAGGATTTATAGAGGTTAAGATTTATTTATGAATAGCCAGATAGTGTCTCAACGGGCCAGACTGGCTGTGCATGCAGGAGTGTTGGTGCCAACACTTATGTATGTTAGTGAAAGCTGGGTATGACAGAAGAATCACAAAAGTAAAATAAATGCGGTTGAGATGAGAGCGTTGAGAAGCATGAGTGGATTAAAACTGAGTGACACAGTAAGCAATAGTGTGATAAGAGAACGTTGTGGTATGGAAGAAGACGTAGTGACTAAAATTGAGAAAAGTATGCTTAGATGGTTTGGGCATGTAGAGAGAATGAATGAAAGGAGACTGACAAAAAGGATTTATGAGTCAAGAGTGAATGCGAAAGTTGGAAGGGGAAGACCAAGGCGAACGTTCCTGGACCAAATCCAGGACATTTTAAATAACGGCCAGGTCAAGAGTACTCTAAACCGACGAACTTGTATGAAAG